>JAQIWD010000987.1:0-15132 GCA_034694825.1 Anurida granaria
ACTTTAACGCAAGTTTTGCCGGAGATGCACCTTCTATTACCCAACGCCAGTGGTAAACACAAATCTATGTTCCCTGCTATTCAATTCATCTCCAGTCCGTGGTTCTACTCAGTTGCTACTGATTTTTTTTCCATTTTAGACTATTCCCGGCCCCTTACCTTGACAGTGTCTGACGTCGCCTGGAACGTATGTACGGAGACAATCTGCTGGAATCGATTGAGGGAGACGAGGACAAAAGCAAAATCGAGTTTGGCCGCAGTATTCTCCCCCTCACAAATGTCGTGGATGAAGAATCGATCCAGGGAAATGGGCTGTCGGTAAACAATGTAGCGATGGTTCGTCTCCAGTCCACTCCCCACCACGCCCGTATTCTTACTGCAGGAACTCGCCCAGTTCTCCGTCAGGGAGGATTTCTGGAATTTTCAATAGGTCAAAGGTCAGGATTATACTCCTGCCCCTGACCTCCCACCGCGAAAACTACGGATTTACCTTCTTGCTCAGCCCCTTTTTCCTTCGAGTGATGAGGAGCATGTCGTCAAAGAGGATCACATAAGTTTCCGTCGGCTTTCCAGTGTCCCACAACTGGAGGAGCCCTTCATGGATAATCTGGCGACGGGGGGAGACCACGAGGGAGTCACATGGTTGTCTCGCAAGGGGCACGCGCAGGAATTCTGGCACCCACGTCTACCGTAACGTTCATAAATTTCAAATGAAATTAGTCCCCGTAAGTTCATGAGGTCAAGGGGGGGGGGTGTTGGTCATTGATTATTACCTTTGGTTCCATTTCAAGTATGGATGGCCACACAATGTTGCGCTGGATCTCGAGGAGACGCTCAAAATTCTTGAGCCACCGCATCTTGTCATCCAATTCACCTGTTGCAGAATGATAAAAAGTTTAGAAGATTATATGGGTGGAGGAAGGAGAAGCACCACGTCAAGGACCCAGACATGCAGAAATTGAGAAATGGTTCCCGGGAGTTCCAGTTCCCGGACAAAGTTTTTGTATGCCCCCTTTCCCCTTCACATAGGTGGGGGGGGGGCATCTGGAGGACTGGGGAAAGGTTGGATAAAACTCTCGAGCACATCAATCTATACCGTCACATTTAGCTTACGCTTCCTTTTCCAGCAACTTTTTTTTTTGAAATTTTTGAAAAACTTACGAATGGAATTTTCTTGAATTTCCAGAATCTGAGCAATGAGCTCTTTTTCTTGTGGCTGATTCGTCCTACTCTGAATGTCTTTGAGGATTAGTGGTACTTTCATTATGTGCTGGACGGGGGAGACCAAGAGATCCGTCAGTTGAAGCTTCTTGCATCTCGGATCCCTCATGCAAAACTGGCAAATTTTGAAAAAAAATTAAAGTTTTGCAGGAAATTCTTGCTTTTTTTTTTTACTTCAGCACTTTTTCTTGCGGTACCTTTTCAAACTCTCCGAATTCGGCATGCCGCCTCAGAGTTTCCAAGTAGTTGAGGGCGTTGATGTAGTTGAGGGCGTAGCGATGGTATGCCTGAGACATGGCCCGTGCTTTGCTGCTCTATGTATACGTAAGAAAATGGAAAAGTCAAAAGGTCAACTGGAGTGAAAGTGGGAGAAAACACCCCATCCTTATGTCATGACATTGAGCGGAATAAGGAGAAAAGGAAAACAACTTCCGGTTCTTCCAACTCTACTTCCCACCACCACCACCACCACCACCACCGCCCAACCCACTTTCCATTAATTTTCATTTGGAGAACGATGGACGGAACGACTGACGTTCCATCAACGCCACAGGAACGAAATGAAGGGAACAAGACAATGGATAAAGTCTAATTTAATCAGAAAATAAAAGGACCCAGGCACAGCTTGGTACTCGGTCCTTTATCTGTTGGATAACGACAGGGAGAGCTGGAGCTCATTTGGAAATTTAATGGAAATCATTTTAGTGAGAGTGAAAGTAAAATTGGATAAAGTTTGATAAGTTACTTTCACTTTCGCTCTCCTCTCATTATATTTCAATCCGAAAATTAAATCCAGGGAGTTGACATTCCAAAAAACCGAGGAGATCTTGCAAGAAAGTAGTGTGAATCCCTGATTCAGGTTTACAGTGATTGAACTTACGGGTTCAAAAAGTTTGGCCAGAACCTCCGTTGTGGAGAGTTCTCCAGTGGTATTGGTGAGCTTGAGAAGCAGGTGAATGAACTCCTTGCAGAATCCGTAGGTCACGCAGCAAAGTTCATCCAGCGTCCCAAAGAGGAGTTCCGGCTCCGCATACATTGCAAATCTGCATTAAATTAGGCGAAAATTATTTTTAGTCCACTGGATCACTGGATTAGGGATCAGGGAAGTCAGCGAAAGGTCAGTTGAGTGGATGATTGAATTGAATTTAATAATAAAAATTAATTCTATACGCTTCCCTTACCCTTCCACTTGAATCCTCTTGAGTGGCTCCAGGAAAACCTAGAGGATCAAAACAAATTGTGAAATGGGGAAACCGAAGGACTGCTGGTAGGGAGCTGGAAAGAGTTACTTATTTTGAGGAAATACGTTTCTGGTGGTCATCACCAGGAATTGAATTATGAGTTCGTAATTGGGTTCTAAGGACTCCAGCAGTCCAATTAGCCTCACTGAATGTTAACCTTCGAAAGCGTATTTGCTTAAGTCAAATCCTATTCGGCCAAGGGTTCTGGAACCAGTTTCCAGGATTTATGTGGACACAGAAATCCTACTACGAGTTCTGACGACTACGTCAGTCGTCATCATAGGCGAATCCAAATCTCCAACCGGGTATACCCATCCAGACACCCCGTTATATGACAATAGTCACAGTCAAGGGTTAATATACCTATAGGAAATAAGGGAATCAAAAGAAAAATGAAGCAAATTCTATCACAAGGAAAAAAAATCATAGTGCTTCATTATTCCTTTTGAAAAATAATGAAATTATCCCTCCGCCCCCGTCGTCGGCGGATGCATGAACACTTTCACTCATTCCAGGATAAAAATTTGCCGGAAAATATTCCAATTCGATAATTAAATCTGTTTATAAAAAAAACTAGAAAAGGGCGAAGCCTTCCTCGGAGAAAGTAGAGAAGAGAGTTTTGTTGGCCTCAAGAAGTTTTTTCGGCTAATAGTGAATGTTTTTTGGACGGTTGGAATGAAATAGTTTTGAAAATCAATAATAAAAAGAATATTCAATTTAAAGGGCCTTTCATATTTTAAGAAGCTTGGAGCTTAGGACGAAAGGATTTTCAAAGGATTTCCACCGATTCGATGCCTGTCAACTTACATTTTTGAGAACCATGAGATGATCGTAGAGAAAAGAACATTCGCTCTGAAATAAATCCCAGAGAGCTTCCTTTTGTCTTAGTTTCTGTCGATGGTCGGGATCAGGAGCCACCACCGCCTTTTCTTCTGCCATGGGAACTGCCTCAGTTTCCTTGGTCGATATGTTGTCCAACGGTAGTGATGGAGGTTTAATGCCTCCAGACGTAGCCGGCGTCCCCTTGACCTTTGTCCCATTCGTCTTTGTCCCAGACATTTCCGGCTCCTTCCCCTCGACCAATTTCTCACCGAGTAAGAAGCCGGGGGTGGCTCTCGTGATGCGTCGCTCAAGGCAGCGGTCGCTCATTGTCCTCATCAGCCCCATCCGCTTTCGCACAAGCGGCTTCGGGCTCGCTTCCGGCTTCTTTGGCCCGGCGGCCTTCGCCAAGTTCGCGAGCACGGATTCGGAAGGTGGCGACCCCTGCTCAACTGTTCCCGTCGCTATAGTCGTCGTGGTCACCAGCAAGGTTTCGCAGGGGGTCGAGGAAGAGGTCGCGCTGGTGGTGGTTGAAGAGACCACGGGCGAGGCGCTGGGTATTCCAGCTGGAATCAGTTTAGGATCCGCCAGGGACCCAGTTATGCGAGGAAGGAGAAAGTCCTCCTCATCTTGTGGACTCACCGCCGAGGCCGTGGAATTTTTCTTTTTGGAATTGACAACGTAGATGGCAAAATCCGACCAGCACATCCCCTTGAAGCGACTCAGTTTGGGGTCACTAAAGTCACAGGGTTGAATTATGGACATTACGTCCTCCAGCGTCCCCGCCCCTCCCCCCTTAGTTCGACTGCTCCGCTCAAACTGAAAAAAAAATCAACAGTATCGAATTTCAACTTCAATATTTCCCAAAGAATGCAACTAATGATTAATTTCTCCATTTTTCAAGAAAGCAGAGACGCTCATTTGGGCCGAGCAAATAATTAAAATCTGGAGAAAGGCAGGAAGGAAGAAAGGGTGAAATCTGAGACGTGGAAAATCTGGAAATGAAAGAAGATCGGAGTGGAAAGAAATTCATTCTGATTTTCATATTCGGGATTTCTATTGAGCTCAAATAATTTCATCACGGCGCGTCTCATAATATCTTTCCAGGACTTTCCTCCTTTGCTGGAGAACCTGGAGGAAGGAGCAAGGAGTCTTCTGGAGAAAGTTTATCCGGGTATGGATGAACTGGAAGGGAAGGGAGGCTGAGCCCAAATTCAATTTAACATCTTCATATCTCAAGAGGAAAGACAGGAGACGATCAAAAAGGTTAACTAATCCATTGTCCTTTCTTCTTCCTCAGATTTAACTTTCCTTTTGGCCTCATCCCAAAAGGACGCTGGAAGTATACTGGTACAAGGAAAGTCGGTAAAATTCAATCTCGCCGTGCTGAGAACACAAGAACAAAGGACTCTGTACACATTTTATTGACTTCTCTCCAACGCCGAATCATTTTATTTCCCACCTCCATCCGACGGACATCATCCTTGAGTGTTCCCTAAGTCCTTACCAATTTGAGAAGTGACCACGTGGCTTTCCCTTTCCTCGTAGGTGTATTGTCTGCGGAAGAGACAAGGAAACCAAATGAAGTAGCCATGAAGTAGCACAGACCAGTGACGACATGTCAACTTTTCTCGGTTGATAACGAACGGAGTCAATTAGGAGACAAACGTGACTTACCTTGCTCGAACATGGAAGTGACAGGCGATGGACTCTCAATTGTGGTTCCTGGAAGCAGAAAATACAGGTCCATGGGTGTGTAAGAAGGGCCATTAGCCACGCATTTTTGGGACCATGGGGCTCTTTATTCAGTCGTCAAATTATCGTTTATTCATCGGAACTGAGAGATTGGGTTTGATGGCGTCACTCTCCCATGACACCACGGTGTCAATCATTGGAAAAGAGGATGATATATAAGATTTTGCTACTCAGTTCCTCTCCGAGAGAAAGGTTGCGAATTTTGACGGCATTAGTTCTTGTAAGGGAAGTAGACTCAAGAATTGTTTCAGCCACCTTTGATGTCGTCCCTTTAGAAGGGGCATTAGGGGAAATAAATTGCACTTGAGACTGATTGATCCTGTTTTTATACGTTGAAGAGGAAAGGAGGTTCCTCTTGTTGAGTTATACAAATTAATTGAGAACATTCCAAGTTTCTCTTTTAACATCGAGGACGGAGTGAGGAGTGAGATGCTTACAATTAATTTCCAATTGCTAACAATACAAACAGCTACTGACGGGAGCACACTTTTGAATTACTTCCAGAGTTAAATCGATTTGCAGAAGGGGCAAGTGCGTCCTTTCCCTGGAACGTATCCCACTACCCAATAAGACTTTCAAATTCTTCAGAATGGAAATGGAGAAAGTTGGCCAACACAAACGCTGAAGCATTTTATTCATTTCAGTCATTGAATAGAGAGATACATTCTCTAGACACAGAAATCATTCCTCACAGCTCGTAAGTTTGTAGGGGACAGCAGACAAAGAATGGACGCACACTTCATTTCCCGGGGATTACAAATCGGATTACAGATTAATGACTCTCCATCTCCTCTGTCCACTCCACTACTCTAGGCAGGCGACTCAACTTTTATCTTCCCAGAAGAAACTTCTCGAGGGGAAATCACCTTGCTGGAAAGGAAGAACAACACCGCCACCGCCGCCACGGTCTTAATCACAAAACCTTGCACGTTCTCAATGCTAGGGAAAGCACACTTTCACCTTTATTCCCCAAATTGAGTTTAAAATTTTGGAGCATGTGGAGACTAGGGGAAATTGGGTCTTGAAAAACTGGCGCAACGAAAAAGTTTACTTTCATCATTTGTAATTTATGTTTCAAGTTTGTAATTATATTTTCTGAAGAAAACTCATATGTAAGTACCCATAATTTTAACGTTGACCTGCGCATATAGTCCGGAAAGCTGTACCCATTTACTATACAAAAATCTCCTTTTAGGAAATGTTAGGTTTTGTTTTGGTGCTGAAAAATACAAATGCGTAAGCAGCCGTTTTTTCAAAACTATTATAAATTCAATGAATTATTCAACTACGCCTAAAGCACAGTCTATCGATGGGGTGGGTGGGGGTTAACGAAGCAAGCCCCCATCGAATAACTATGCCTAAAGGATCCTTGAGGCAATTGATGCTAAAAATTAATTATGAGAATTAATGAGTTTGTAATGGAGGATGAGCACCATTTTTGAGGTATTTGATCTCAAGATTGATTTTGTGCTCAAAATTATTCATCATGGCATATGGCTCATATTTTTAAAATTCCCCCAGGTAAACAATTTCCTTCCGCCGTGTCTCTCCGTATCTTCTCCAATTTCCATATTAAGTTTAAAGTTGACTGATTTCCAACAACTATTTGAAGGAAGCGGAGCATAAACTGCTCCTCCTGGAGAAATCCCTTGGAAAGGAGAAAGGAAAAGAGAAAGCTTTTGGTTTTGAGTAAAAGGAAATAGACGCCGGAGTGGTAAATCCTTCCTACGACTCCTTGCGTAACTCCAGGGAGAGTTGACGAAACTCCAGGTCCTGGGGGAAGCCTGTCTTCCAGAGGTTTCTGGATTAATGAATGTCATCATGTCCCCTGAAAGGGGGCCGGTAATAAGGTTCTGTCACGGTTGGACAAGTTCACAAGACGCTGGAGAGGGAAACGGAAGCGGATTAGACTCTGCTAGCCAAAGACATTTAATTTAATTTCATCTCCCTTCTAATGGAATTCCCCCAATAATGGAACTCGGGCTCAAAATTCCATCATCTTCCTTCCGCTTTTCACCGTTTTGTTTCCAACATTGATCTTGCGTGAATAGGTGAATATCCCCATGGTTTTAGAAGAGACTAGCTGCGCTAGCGCTTCGCGCCAGCTGGCCAGCCGCGAGTTTTGACACGATTGCGAGTTAATTCATGGGAGCGCACTTCGGATCTGTCCCAAGACCATCATTGGTTAACACAATTTAGGTTCCCTTCTATCTCATTATTTGGAATTTTCCAGCGTTTAATTCAATTTAAATTTTCCGCCAATATTTACCATCAATTTGAATTACCAGGTCGTTAATTTATTATTAATTTGAATTTATCAGGCATTAATTTACCATGCATTTGAATTTCCAACCTTTTAATTTACTATCAATTTAATTTGCGCGCCACTAATTTAGTATCAATTTCAATTTTTCCACATTTAATTTACTGTCAACCACCAATTTGAATTATCCCCATTCAATTCTCTATTAATTTGAATTTTTCCGCATTTTATTTATTATGAACCATCAATTTGAGTTTTGCCGCCATTTCCTTCATTTGCAATCAATTTGATTTTCCCCCTTTAATTAGCCACCAAGTTGAAAAACTTATTTCGCACGCACAAGTCAACAGTAATGGGGATGGTCAGAAGTATTCGATGTGCTATGCACAAATTTGGAAAACTGTCCGCGGATAAATGTGCATGTATTATATTTCAGCGCGGCTTCTCGTGAGCTGCTGTTTGGAATACGGGTTAAAATCATTTTCTGTTCATCTGGTAACTCCGTTGAGTTTAAATCTTTGCTTTCACCATCGCTGAGTTCTCCAGATCTTTTTTCTTGTTTTAGGATTAAATCGTATGGCATTTTGTGTAATTTTTTTATCATTGAGGGACAAAAGTATTGCAAACATCCGACTTTTACATGGAGTAGGGGGTTTTTGAGGTGGCTGAACCCACACGTGACAGCGAAATTGCTCAAATTTTACCATAACCAGTTAATTGTAATCAGAAATTAACACCAGTTATTGGAAATAGCCAACATTTACTCCTGCTAATGGGTTTCCGCGGTCGCTGGATCTTCATATAATGGTTGAAATCTTCTAAAATTAGTTATTTTGTAATTAGCAATTAACAAAAGGTTAATGGCAATTAATAATTATGTATAGTGCTGATTAATCAAATTACAATCTTTGGACCCAGCTATAGAAAGCCCAGTAAACCATGGAAAAGTTGGTTGTTAATTTTAATTACAGCCATTAGTTAATTACAATTAACTTTACACCCTCTCCATACTCCTCAATCTATGCCCTCCTACACATGTGAATTTCTTTCACAATTTAAAATTATTTGAATTCAAACATTTAAAATTACATAGAATATTGACAACTGGCGATCCCACTTTAGAATCCGGAATAAGAAGGAGGGTCAAACCGAAAGTTTTTTTTTTAGCACTTTATGTTTTTAGAAAAAGCACTCTTAGTCAGAGTGATTCACTCTGACCTTCCCAAACGACGTTCTAAATGCTATGGAACTCATCCTTGTGAACTTAGAGCTAAAATCCGTTTTGTATCTACGATAAACCCAGGCTTAATTAAATAACGTTGATTTGATAAAAATAATTTCTAAATAAACAACGAATCAATAAATAATAATAATTTGATAACAGATGGAAATCTTCCATCTGTAATCTCAGTTGCCCTTCTGAAATTTCGCTAATTTGCTTTTAAATTTGTACTCTACTTGTATTTGTACTTAGAATAAAAACCTAACCCGGCAAAAAAAAAAAAAAAAAAAAAAAAAATTGTAAATGGAAATACTTAGATTTGATTGTAAGTGGGACTTCACTCAACTGCAAAAGTGAGAATCGCGGTATACCAAAAGGTGGCGCTGTAAAAATTGTAGTAATTTTGAAATTATGCGAAAAAGTTAATGAATTGGGGCCCAAAAAATTTTTGAGGCCCCAGGCGGTTGCACGGGTCGCCTGCCCCAAAAGGAGCCGCTGGTTATTATTTAAGGTGAATTAAATTATGCGAAAACAGTTGCATTAGGACGGAGGCATCTAATTTATTGATTCGTTGTTAAAAAAAAAAGTATTGCCTGTTGGGGGAATCGAACCCGCGGCCATCCGCCCCTGGAAATGGTAAAAACGAATTTCACGTTGGTAACCAACTACGCTATACAACCAAACAGTCTTTGGAATTTGTTGAGAAAGGAAAGGCGTCTTTCCTTATCCTCAAGCAGCCTGTGCAAAGAGATGCGGACTCACGGACGCTGTCTGTGGATGCACGAACGGAAAGCAAACTTTTATAGATATAGATACCTTAACACACCTCACACCCAACCACCGATGGGCACGTTTGAAAATTATTAATTTCCAACGCAATTTTTAAAACTCAGTACAGCGTCGCGAGCGAGCATAATGATTCTTATAAATGTCAAAGTCTAATAAAAGTCAAATGTCTAATCAATGTCGTGAATAATCGAGTTTGCAAAAACCTAGACTAACTAACCGTGCAGGGACGGGAAGGGCTTCTGGACCCATTGACATTTCATAATAAAACTTAAACCATGTTTATAGATGCCTGATATTCTTAATAATTAATGACGATCAACCCTTAGCTACCGGCATTTTGAAACGTGGTTAACTTTTATTCTGCAAATAGCCTGTTATTCCTGAGCTTTGACTCGTTTACGCATAATTTCATACCTATAAGAGTGGAGTGACGCTTCCTTTGTTCTAAACCCCTCCCACACTTCTTCCCGCGCGTCGCACACGAGTTTTATAGTAAGTAATGTGAAGGGTCCATGAGCCCTTCCCGTGCTTGCACGGGCGAGATAGTCCAATTTGAAAAGAAACAGGATGGAGACGCTGATCTCAAATCGCTGAAACGAAACTTACCCAAGAGGCTCTTCCGCTGGCTCAAAACTTTTCCATAAACCAGGAGGTCACCCGGACAAATCTGCATCGGCGGAATGACTACAATGGAGCTCCGTCGTGTCCTCGGACTCGTATTGTCATCACTGTTCCGGCTGTTGGGAAAAAAATGAAAATGACAATACATCCACGGTGTTGAACTAAAATTCTGCTTAAGTATTCTAAAATGAGCTTAGTTAAAGAGCCTTTCCTTGTTTATTTTTTCACTGAAGGAATATTTTCTAAGTATTTTTATCTTATTTTGTCGTGTCTCGTAATTTCGTTCTCCTTTAAAGTGTAATTTTCTGCAGAGACAAAGTCCTTGGACAACCCTGTCACTGCCATCGTAAATCCTCCGTTGTCTTTTGTTCCTTTTGTCATCCGTAATCCGTTGCAGACTCCCCACGTCACCGCTCATCATCGTCAGCGGACGACGTGTGTAACGGGAGGCGACATTCGGGTTAGGAATCTCGAGGAGGTCGATTCTATCCATGACGCGAACACGGTGCGCCGTATAAACTACACGATGCATATACGGTGTACTCACTAATGACAGGACAAGGCAAGACGCATGGGGATGAGGTTCTTTAACCTGTCAATTCTTGCACCCAATCCGTAATGCAATGAACCAAAAATTCTTTTTCGATTCGACTTTAAGGAACAAAGGACAAAGAAAAGAGGTCAAACGACAATGGAATTTCTCTTACATTGTTGGCCACGGGTCTAAAGCGGATATGAAAAAAGCGCAAAGGGTTTTAACCTGTGAGGCAATTTTCCTGGATTTCCTAAGCCTTCACTAGCACATAAGAGGAAACCAGACGATATGTAACAAATGTAGTAGTTACCTGGTGCATTTGTCCCTGTCGGTCTCATTCTCATAGTCCGCATCTGACATTATTTTTGGTGGAACAAGCGCCGGTCGCCGCGTGAGGGAGGAAACAGGAGGACCAACAAGTGGATCATCTTCATCCCCTTTCCCGACTGGGCGCGTTGTCATCGTTGGCGTGGCCGAGGACCGACCCCCACTGCTACCATGCGGCACGACGTGATGATGATGTTGGTGGTGGTATTGGTGATGACTGGCTGGACTTGTCGTCTGCGACATGCTGGGCGACAAGTCTATGCTTCCGAATGCAACCCCATCGGAGCCATTCTGGAAATTCAAGAATCAAACTGATGTTGGGCGGGAGAAAGCTGTAGCGGAAGAAATATTATTGGGAAACTTAAGAATTAGTACCACCCACAGTCTTTCTTTTCTTCGTCGATTTGCCCCACCATGGAAAATTAATCCCATTCAACGTTTTCCATTTTCATCTCAGAACTAATGGGCAACTTTCGCCCACTTGCTTCCCACGGTGCACGGCCAAACTTCAAACTCAGAGAAAATGAAATTGGAAATGAAAGACGCAGGCAGGAGGAAGTTTGCGTCCGATTGTTTATGATTTCCATTGAATTTGATTATGGAAAGGAAGGGGCGTACCCCTACATCCCTCCTTTCCTCCCAAACTTTCCAATTGATTTTGAGGAATATGAAAGTGGAAGATTGGAAAACATAAATCATGAGAATTCGGAAAAAGGGAAAACGAACTCCTGTCAAAAAAGTTTCCATCCATATGCGTTAGAAGCTTTTCTTATTACCTCCCCAAGGAAGCCAAAAAGTTTCAATGAAGAAGTCCACAGAACTAACACACACGACTACATAAGAAAAGAAGGAACTGAACACGGGACAAGACTTCCGAGCTTTCGGATTTCGATGAAGGGCACCAGCAGAACAATGGAAATTCCACTCCTCCCATGAGCACCCATTCAACCCACGATCAAATAAAAGTAAGGCAATAAAAATCGACTAGTGGAGGTAAAGTGCATAAATAACTGAGGGAGAAAGTGGGGCAGGTAGAATCCACCACACACAAATACCTCATCAATTTTTTTAATTTAAGAAAAAATCCTGGAACATCTCAATCTCAGATCTTATCCCCCAAACTTTTCAACTTTTTTATTTGTTTGTAAATTCGGAAATTTTTTGTATTTTGTTTTAATTTATCCAATTCCTCTAGTTATTAAGTCGCGCGTAGCGGAGTTTGATTTTATTTTCATTACTTTCCAAATCATGCCATTTTACAGAAAATATGTTGAAATGCCAATTAATACTTAATGATAACCAAGGGTTGAATTGAGTAATTATAAAATGCAAAAGTAAATTAATACTTCAAATTGAGTCTGTAATTAAAGTTAGTGTTTTAACTTAAACTTGTTTATAGTTAACCAATTAACCAATTATTAACAAAACGCTGAACCTTTACCCCACTTGTGTTTATTGGGGGAGCTGCGATGGCACGGGAGCCTTAATGATTCCCCCATCTCCGACATGTTCCTGGAAAATGTCACTGGACCACTTGATACAGTTGGAGAGACAAAGTGGCTTGAAGAGGGTCCTGTCAAATTTTGAATTGAAGAGTTTGAGGATGTCTTCGTTGTGCCGGATCCCATGCACCCAGGCTCCCGATGATGAAGGTATATCCACAGTGACGGATTGAATTCGTCCTCTTCTTAGCAGCCCCTTCGCGTACTCATACTTTTCCTGTTTCCGCTTCAGGCCTCCTTGAATGCGTCCTCCCCGTTCACAAATGGGATTGCCACATCTACCACGTGGGTCCTGTTCCCGTTCTTGATGACCAGGTCCGGTCGCTTCCTCCCATGTTCTGGCGGGGTCCCTGGAATGGTCTGGTTTTCAAAGAGTATCTCGAATCCTGTCCTTGGGTTCCTCACTGCCGCCTTGATCCTCTGCACGATGTCATTGTGCCTCCTTGTTATGTTCGTCATAGCGGGCTGGCAGTGGTTGAGGATATGGGCAAGGCTCTCGAAATTTTGGAATCCCTGGCTTTTTTAAATTGAAAATAAGCAGCAGCTTTGTGAAAGGAAGAAAACAGGAGGTTGTGACATGACCTCTCTTTGTTTTTTCTGACCCCCGTGTTCTTTTTGTTTTTAAATGTAATTAAATGCCAGTTCCAATTAATTAGCACAAACGTAAGAGGCTAAGCAGGGCAGGGCTAGGCAAGGTATTTAACCCAAGTGGGAGGGACTTACCTCTGCTTGTACATTTGGAGACGGGAGATTGATGTAGGGACTCGCTCCACTCCGTGCACTCCCATCACGACTCCTTACCAGTCCTGAAAAATTAAGATTTTAACTACCAAAAACTTTGTCAAGAACGGTAAAAATTTTTTTTTGACATTTAGAATTAACGGTTGGTATCTTATGATGTGAATTTCCCTTGTCGCCATGGATCAGATGAGTGGTGAAATTTGGACTGAGGGAAATAATCATGGCGACATCGACCGAAAATGCCTCCATCGCGTACACAGAAACTGGAAACCGCGGCGGTGGTTGTGATGGGATGAAGTCAAACAAAACGGTTAGGAATGAAGGAGGAAGGGAGACGTCAGTGGCAGATCCTTCAAATTGGAAATGTAACAATAAAGTAGTAAAGGGGAAAAGAGGCTTTGAAGATACTTCCACCCAGTAGTGAAATGAATGAAATAAGGCTATGAGAAAACAAAAGCTTCAATCAAAAGGTTCAATGTCTATTTGAGCATGGATTTAGAAAACAAAAAAAAGTAAAACTTTGGGGTTTGCTTAGAAAGGGAAACACGACTAACTTCACACCTTGGTGGGAAAATGGAGGCAAGTGTCCTAGGTTACGTCTCTCCACATTCTCCTTGTGGCCACGGCATTAAATCCTGGTCGCATTTCTTGGAATTGGGTTTGTCACTTGACTGATGTCGGATTGAGTTTCCTGACTTAGTGGAAAATGAATCCGACCAAAAGTTAAAAGGAAAGTCTCACTTACCACCACTGACGATTTGGAGTCGAGATTCATCGTGGATGGCCGTGGAGGCCTGTTCGCAGCAAAAGTGACAAGGTGGGTCAGCATCCGGAAAGTCCAACTCTGACACATGAGTCACAGCCACATCCCCACATCGAGCAGTTCGTATTTCACTCTCCCACACTACAGGAATAGAGATACGGGAGATTCAGAATTAATAGAAAACCACAAAGACGCTCCTCTCACAATCTTCAAAAGAGAAAGTAGGAAAAGCGTCAACAAAGTAGTGTCAATGAACTCTCATAAACCCATAAAAGCCATCCGAACAAAAACGAAGGCTCAACGGTTAAAAGAGATGCATAACGATTTATCAGTTATAAATTTAGGTATACATGTTTAGAGGTTGAAAATGACTGTTAAAAACTGAGATATAATGTTTAGAGGACTGATACTGGTACTGGTTTAGCGGTTATACATATAAATATATCAACTGATGATGATGAAAATCAACCATGGTCAAGGTGCGGCATCCGCGCCGAATTTTGAGGCACGGGTTTCGTCAACCACTTTGTGACTCTTCGTGATCTATTACTTTTATTTTATCGAGTTCGCCTCCAATAGTGACCAATGGTCTATCCGTGGAGAAAGTTTCCCGCTGCGGGTGGAGTTTCCTCCACACCCGTTTGGCCCATTCCAGCAGGATTCCGGGAGGAACATCGTTTTTTCGAGTTTTCCTGCCGGATTGTTGCAGGAAACTTCAAAAAAATCACTTTCCGGCACAAATCCGGCAGGAATACAATTTGAGATACTAAATTCCTGTGAACTTCCGGCATAAATTAATATTGAACAAATCCCAATTTTTTTAAAACTAGTTCCCGGTTTTCCAAATTTAGAGGCAGACAAGTACAAGTATTTTCAGTTAGTTTTCCATGAATGCCTGTGTGACGAAAAAGAGAAAGTCATGGAGTAGAAGTGAGGAATGGTGGATCGTGTACGCCAGGGGTCAAACTTTTTTTTTGTTTTTTGTTGTTGAATTATTCCTGCTGAAAACATTCCTGCAGGAAAAGTGTCCGAAATCCAAGCATGAATATTCCTTATGGAATCCTGCTGGAAGGGGCCATACACATAAGATCCAACACGTGTGTAGGATTAAGTTCCACCCGCAGCGGGAAACTGTCTCCACGGCAAAAATATAAGTTGGAACTTTTCAGAAGGGTCCAATGAACATTTTAAATTCAGAAGCTCAACATTCTCCATGAGGCACTTTTTTTTTTTTTTTTGGTACCATTTTCTATTTTGATTCTAAGTACAAATACAAGTAGAGTACAAATTTAAAAGCAAACTAGCGAAATTTCAGAAGGGCAACTGAGATTACA
>JAQIWD010000988.1:0-15129 GCA_034694825.1 Anurida granaria
CATAACCGTGATCGCGCGGACACAAAAATTCGAAAAAATTTGTAAACAAAGGTCACAACATAAAAAAACAGACATTAACGTCATCCCCTTTCCATTCCTTTCTGGAAACCCTGGATGGAAAGCGCCTGAAAGCTTGCTGAAATGGGATACTATACTTAGGAAAAAAGATCTGTCAAATCCACATAACAAACAAAATGGCAAATAATAATGGCGCACAGGGGAGGCTAGAAAGGAAATGGGGAATGACGGTATCAGAAAATATTTTGGCGGAATGGAGAAAGTTGAAGTAATGGAAAGAAGCAACAGTTGCTGTTGCTCCACCTGCTAAGAACAGCTTCACATCTTCACACACTGTGGAAGGGAATAGAGATTTGCAAAGGGATGTTAATAATGTACAACGAAGGTATGCGGTTTCCAACTTTCTCCGCCGCCGCAACATTCCGACGGAATTTCTATTCCTTAACATTTACCACAGCCAAACCTGAACTCTCAACTCCTTTATTCATTCTATACCAGTAGGATTCAATTTCCAAATATAAATTGAGACCGATGTAATTCCCTGCCATTAGCCTTTGCCTATCACTTATTACATGCATGCGAGCATGTGACCTTTTGGGTTGAATTGGCTCAAGTTGATTTCTGAGATAAGAAGATTGGTATTTGATTTATTGCCAGGAAATAAAGTGAAAAGGTGAAAGGTGAGTGAAAAAGGATTTTCTGACAGAGTTAGTCAGTCCCTCTCTCTCCTCCCCATTACTATGGTCTATTGCGTTTGTAAACAGAATTTCTTCAACCGAAAAAAGGCTTAAGAAAATAGGATTTCATTAGAAGGAAAAGCAACAGAGGGGTTAAGCCCTCCTCTACACCAAGCTTTCTCAGTAAGAATACTTTCTCCATTGGGAGAGACCCTGCCTGGGAGACAAAGTAAACCGGGATTGGAATAGGGAATGGAATATCCAAGAATAAAAATAAAACGGAAAGGCGAAGTACTTTCGACAAAAGGAAAAGAATGGGGCTTAACGTCCTCTCATTCAATTTCTCCGTCTCGACAAGGAATAATGTAGTGGGATGTGACCCTTGAACTGATCCAAGAACCATATTTTCTGTTACTTTCAGATTTCTTTGGACTTGGGCGCACTCCGTGGTATAGACGAGCACATGGGGTCATTTCCAAGTGGGTCAATCAAATCTGCGTCCGAGCTCAAAATGCGATGAAAACTTGAATGGCATTAGGAATTCTTGACGCTGGAATCGGATGGATGAAGATGTATACGACTTATAAAATCTGAGAGTGAGCTAACTAAAATATTGTAAAAGAGAATTACGTACAGAGAACCGTTCCTTAAATGGCGTCTTACCACCATTAGCTTTAAGTTTGAATCATGGAACTTTATGTGATCCTATATTGGAATTTCCTAAAAATGTAAAGAGGTTCCAAACGTATTTACCCTCTGTGTCTCGTTTGTATACCGCCAAATGCTATTAGACTAAGTAACCCAATATCGTGTACTCGTATAGTTCCCCAGAATGGACCACTTTTCCAAGAGAAAATATAAAGTCCTAAATTGATTTCACATGTTATATACTAAGGATGTTAAGTTCATAGGAGAATCAAGAGTGAAAGTTTATTACTCTAATACGGAGAAAACATGGAGAGATGGGAATGATGGGTGTCTCACTGGATGAAAAAATGTATCAAAAGAATCCCCTGTTGGGAATATTACGTTGGGGTTGGTTGGCCAAGTTAAATTTCCCATCCTTTTCATTTGTGCTTCTGACAAGGGTAACCACAGAGAAATCTGTGAGGGAAAACATCCATCGTAAATTGAAGCATGTCATTCATGATGGAAGTTCTGGGAATTGTTTACCACTGGTTCTGACAAATGTGTAAGAATAAATGGGCGGTTAGGCATTGGTTAGGGTCTAAATTTATTAATTAACTCTAGCAGACCATGGAAAATTAAAATCCCAACACAAACCGACAGTGTTAGAACGCGGTCCTCATTTTTTGGAGAAAGGTAAAAGTTTCGAGTTGTTTCATCCCTTCACTTGTTTTCCCTACAATCTGAAACAGTAGATGGGTTTCGTGTACCTGGTGAATCTATTTTTCCAAATTCAAAGTCCGTATGAACCGTGTGGATACATGTGACCTTGAAATGGATTCCAATATTTCTTAAAACCTGTCAGAACCAGGTTGGGGAAAGAATGATTGGAAAGTTCCAGCAGCGAGAGGCTTTTGGAACTCTCCATTCAACCTTACATCCCAAAGGTCAAAGGGGCCTGATAGACTGTGGAATTAATTTTCAACTAATCGTGTCTGTATTTCTAAACCCGTAACTATTATTACGTAAAATAAATGTTATAGTTAATCCGTATGAGATCATCCGATGGGTTATAATAAACTCTTGATTAATAATTACATTATTTCTATTTATTATGCAGTTTATTTATAGGCAATTCTTAAATATTTGAATATAAATTAACAAACCTTTCATTTCCACAATAAGGAGGAGTTTTCGTAATTTCTAAATTATAAAGTCGAGTGCGCTTGATTTCCTTCCCCAACACCGGTACGACTATTACGGACTAATTGATTGGATTTTGGATTGAGATTCTAATTAGCAACATGCAACCCTTGCCCACTAATGACTGATTTGGTTAAAATTGGAACTAAACTTAACCTCATTAATATCACGTTTGGGTTTACACGCGGTCATTAATATTATCGTCACGGGTTTAATTGCGTCCATTAATTTAAGACGATTCAATGTCCAAGTTATCCATTTTGTTATCAACTTTGCATTGCTTCTTATATTGTTGCATATTTACCATCCACCAATAATTGAATTTTGAAGTGAGACCAATTTAGTTCCGTTTCTTGGCAAAGGTAATGATGTACCGAAGCTTCACGTGTGTGTAAGTCTTTTGGTTTTAGGAGATCACGAAAATGTCATCCTCGTCATCCATTTCAATACCTCCATTCCGGGCCAGCATGTAGTTATCCATGTCAATACAAGTGCAGTTATTGATGGCGTAGCGGAGTCTCTCAGCCATACTCTCCTGTAATATAACCAAATATAAATATAGTAAACAATTTCATTTATCTAAAAGGTAGAAAGATGAATAATTATAGATGGAGACACGGCTAGTGAGGACACTTGAAAAAGGCTTAGAATGGAACTTTCTCCCACTCACTTTAACCGCGGCTCAACGTAAAAGTAAAACACGGAGGAAAAGTTTTCACCTTCGTCCCCTCCAATTAGGACGAAATGGAAATTCACCTACGCTTTCAAATTTTTTGTCAAAAAAAAAAGGAAAATATTATTTTTTCGGTAGTAATTAGTGTCGGAAGGACTCACAAAGTCAAATAAATACGTGTTAACCGAACTCATGGAAAAACTACAGGGGAAAGTAACTTGTCATATTCACTCCTCTTCAATTCAGGACACATTTTATTCCCTCCGGTTTAAACTTTGGAAAATGACTAAAAAGAAAGGAAGATGCTGAGGAAAGTTCTATCACTTTCCCCACCCCCTTTCCGCCCTACTCTAGAGGGTAAACTTTTCTCATTAAGTTTCACCTTTAGGCAAAGAGTGTGCGAATATGTTTAGCGTTATTTCTTCAAATTTAGTAAACAAGAAAAGGCTCTCGAGGCATAAACAGAAGGAAGGAAAACCTTAAAACAGAAGATCCACCTTTCCCTAACCATGCTCCTTCCTTTTGACAACTCAACATAACCTGACGGAAAGTTTCCCCCGACCAACGACCCGGATTATAAAAGAGCAGCTGGAGAAGGGGAGGAAGATCCTTTGATGATCCGAACTGTGCTTCGGATCATGGACCATAATGATCCATCATTATGGTCAAATCCAGGGTTAACTTTCTTCAAGTTTTCAGTATTGCCTCATCTGGCAGTAGTGGAAGTGGCAAAAGTGGATTAAGCCAGAATCCCCTTAACCTCCTTTTCTCATCGGCTTTTATCAACTAACTTTTACCCAAGAAGGTCCTACTCTTTTCCCTCTGCGGTTTCTTATCAAAGAAAGTCAAGACTTGTCATCTCCTTTTGAATCCATTTACCAAATTACTTCCCCTTTCCTCCCTTTCACAAATTAACCTTGGGTAAACCTGCAGAGAATGTAACTTCGTCTTCTTACCTTGGATGAATACGGTGGCAAGCGAAGTTGGAAAAAACTGAAAATATAATTAAATCCAAATTTTATTAAATTAGATTAACCGAGGCGGAGACGGAATGTTCACGCCCCAATTGTACTTTCGCTCCTCAACTTTATATTCAAAGTTTTTGTTTACCATGTCTGAGCGGTGGGAAGTCTGGAAATAAAAGAGAAAGTAAAATAAAATTAGGAACCTCCTGGCTGACGTCAATGGTATTATTGAATTGTGAATTGGCCTATTTGTCTGGTTACCCATTCAATGGTCGATCAACTCTCATCACTTGAAACCGTTGTGAAAAGTCGGCCAGATTGGCAGGGAGTCGAGACCGTCCTGAAATAAATCTCAGGAACAATACGCGTTCCGCATTGGTGAATTCTATATAGAGAATAATTGAAGAGAAATATGGCCATGCTTCACGAAAAACGGTTAGGACATATACAGGTTAAAAATTTTCATTGGTTAAATTATACCTGTCAGGATATCAAAGAGCCATCGAGCCAATTCGTGATTCTCATCCATCTCTCGGTAACTGAAAATATAGCAGACAAAAGAAAACTTTGTCTCATTTTGTTCAAAAGTCTGTAAACGTTCAAACTAAAGTTGAATGCAGGTTCTATATAGAAAAGTTCAGGGGTTAGCATCAGTACGACGCCATGAAAACTTTTTCAATGGTCCTTCGTCCCACAGGACAGTTGGGGATTAAAGCGGAATTAATGCGGGGGGCATTTAAGCTTAACGAGGAGGATCGCGCTGAAAATGAAAAATTCCACCAGCACATTCCAGTTTGTATAATTTCTCTTACCGAACAATTTGCTTGAGAATGGAGATGGAAATATTCGGAAGGCCACAGATGAGTTGCTCCAAGTACGCGCCCGTCATTAGGCTAAGGAGTGGAACTGGGACAATCCCGGCCATCCCCTCCCGAATTGCCGAAATCTGTCAAAATAAATTGAATAAAAAAAGTTAATTCCTTCCCTCCCGAGCATGATTGATTGCTAGGTAGGTGCTGAGAATGTGAAAGGAGAACTCCGTACCTGGAGATCCATTTCATGGAGTCTAAAATGCACCGCCTTCTCAACATAATCCAATCGATTGTGAAAGTTGAGAGGAATACTCCGTCCGCCGGGAACAATGGGAACCAATTTTCCTGTGCTGCTCGTCCCTTCATAACACTCCAACGGAATTACCTAAATAAAGGCGACTTTATTACATTCAAGATAGCTGGCAGTAATATCCGGTGCCAGCCAGCCCTAGCACAACGACACAAAACATCAAAAGAAGTAACATGATGGAAGTTTCTGTTAAGCGAACCTTTGAGTTTTGTGACTCAAAGAAACACTCAAAGTCAAACATTATGAAAACATGATACGCTTTTGGCTCTGATTTGTAAATGCTTCCAAAAAACAAAAACCAGAAGCACACACTTAGTTCTCACCTCATGAAAGTTCTCTTCGTCAAACTGGGAGGCAATGTGGTCTCGGATTGATTGGAGTCCTTTGATGCACATGACGTCGATTTCTTCCAAATCGTCAGCAGTAACTTCTTCACCAACTAAAATTTTCCAAATCAGAGGAGCCAACGGAATGGCCACAGGCTTCTTTGTTCGAATTGCAACTCCAAACAAAATGCCTAAACACAAAACAGACATCGACGTTATGATAAAAAATCTAAGCTTTTCCTTCATGCCAACATTAGACTTGGAATTCTCACCGATGAATTTAAATGCAGACAAGTCTTCTGTGCATGTAAGATCAGGGTTGAGTAGGAATCGATCACGATTGTAGCCAACGTCATTGGTTGAATTTGGAGTTGGGATTAAAAATGGGATAGTCCCATTTGTGAGTTCCATGCACAACTCTGTAATTGTATCGTCAAAAACACCACCGGCATCATCCGCACCTTCTCCAACTAATTTCACCTGTAAAACAAAATATTTGACCAGTTTGCTATAGAAAAACGATGGTTATCATTCACTAAGTTTATGTGGAGCTACCTTCCAGGCACGTGCGGGCAGCCGTAATTCTTGTGGTGGTAATTGAACCACTTGCTTCGCAATTTGAGTGAAGATGGGTTTTCTCTTCTTCCCCTTATTTGAGATTCGTCGTACTGTGATCTGTGGGCCATAGGTCCGTGACTGGACTCCAGTACGACAAATACAGCGGACAAAGGGGAGCGTGTAGACACGTGGAGTGAGGAGACAACGGATTCTTGAGGATGTTGGAGAATAATTTGGATCCGTTTTAATGTTTGGAACGTAGCCCTGTGACACAAATTCAAACCTAATTTAATGAAAGCAGGAAACTGGTTTAAAGAAATTTCATTAGTATCCATTACCACCGATGACGTCAACGGAAGAAGATTCCAGGAGCTGTACAACATGTCTGAGAAATTAAGAAGGATTTTCAGCCTCGCTTTCATAGCAGGAATGGGAATATGCTGAAGAAGTTGATATTGAGGCGGGACGCATCTAGGAGTTAAATCACAAAATTAATGAAAGTTAAGAACCGAGCATCGAAAACCTGGAAAGTCTTTAATAGATTTGTTTACGGTGGAGTTCCAAGAAGGAGGTCAACGCCAGAATGTAGATTAATACCACGAGAGAATCGGGGAGCAGTCCATACAGCCGAGTGCGTTCGACCCGCCGAAACTTGTTGAACTTTCTTCCCAGAGAGAACGCCAATCTTCTCTGGCTCCTTGACATTCGTCGTGTGACCCAAACCAAGTTGGCCATCAGTATTCACTAATAAAATCAGAAGCTTGAAACATCCCCTACATACATAGAAACTGTTTGCCCCTTGCAACTCACCTCCCCAACCGTAGACCTCACCCTCATTTGTCACGCAAAGAGTATGCTCCGCCCCGACGGCTATTAAAAATACATGGTAGATGGATCATAAAATTTAAAACGTGGCATTGCATTTCAGACCCCAGCTTTTTCTTACCAATATCCACAACAGTTTGTCCCATCAACCCTGCAACAAGGGTAGGGCGAGAGGAGCTACGTCCATGAGCCTGTCCAATCAATCTATCCAGCCCACAAGTGAAGACACGGCCATTCTTTGTTAGAAAAACAGTAAACTGAGTCCCACAACAAACTTTGATAGTCCCAACGTCTTGAAGTGTCTCCACAATTTGTGGGGTCATCACAGTGTTACAGGATCCAGTACCCTTTAGACAAAACCAAAGTTCACCAAGAGCGGTGCAGGTTTAACAAAAAATAAAATGCCGAAAAGTACCAATTTCCCATGCTCTCCATCACCAAAGGCCCAAACTGTGTTCCCATCAGCGCTGACACAAATAGTATGACCAAGTCCACATGCTAAAATGTTGTTAGAACAAACAACCAATGAGGAAATTACTCAAAAATTGTATTGGTGTAATTGTAATTTACCAACGAAACCAATTCGGTGTGCAGAGAGACTCATGAGTTTCTCAGGAGTTTTCTTATTTGAACAATTTCCTATACCGAGTCGTCCATACTCGCTGCTTCCAAAAACGTAGACAATCCCATTCTCTGTTAGAACTGCAGAGTGCTTGAATCCACAGGCTACTTGCACAATCGTCTCATTCTTCAGGGCTTCAATTTGTTTCGGGCGTCGTTGCCGGTCACTGGAAATGACAACTTCAAGTTAAGCATGAGTCCCGACTTAAAGATTAAGGATAGGAGAATTAGTTACTTGGTTCCATGTCCTAGTTTCCCATCTAAATATAAAAAGTGGCGTTAAATTTAGATTTTTCTTTTTTAAAATAAAACCACACTTACAATCTCCATCACCCCAACTGAATCTACATTTAAAAGGGAAACTCGAAAATTATTTGCGAACTGAATGTGAATGATTTTTACGTGTATTTTTAATAAAGTCACTTACACTTCTCCTCCTACAAATAAAATTAAAATTATTTCCATTAAATTCATAAGGCAAATCGATCTAAAGTCAAAACTTAAGATTTTTTACCTTCTGCCAAGGCCAAACTGTGTCCATCAGAACCGCAGGACGTGGAAAGTGCCACAATTACGTATCCTGAAAACCGAAAATTGTTTACACAAAAATCATGATACTCTAGTTGTAATTAGGGCTTAATTACCCTGCAGTGCCGAAATGATTGTTTGTGTAGCCATATCATCAGAATTGCCGAGTCCGAGGCGCCCGTACGACCCTTCGCCAATGGATAGGACAGAACCGTTCGACTGGATCAGAAATGTACAATTTTGACCGCAAATAACTTGCTGTGTCCCAGCAAAGCTCGCAGATATTCTCGGGAAGTTAACTTGTCGACCTAAATAAGTAGACGATTAAATTAAAATGACGTTCTTTCGAACCAATGTAATTAAATCACACATGCATTATTTGAGTTTTACCACAATCAGCCAATTGTCCATGGCGTCCACTCCCGAAACCATAAACCTCGCTCATGCCACCAAACTGAAAGTTTTGACAAAAAATGAACCACTTTGTAAACTCCCACCCCACCTTGCTCTTTTATGTATTATTTCTTTACACCATTTGCAAACGATACAAACCTGCCAGTCCATTGGTTGTTGAGTTGCCCAAGTCACTACTTGAGAGTCCATCTCAATGGTCCATTCAAAGGGAACATCGCTATCCGTTCGGTATACTGTATCCTCCTCTAGAGATTCAACAATCACATTTATTATAAAACTTTCTTTTAGAGTAAGCGAATTAATTTTTTTTCGAAGATTACCGATTCTATATTTCTCGACAAAGTCCATTGGAAGTTTTCCCCTGGTGCAGAGTGCTTCCGCAGTTCGAATCGTCATGCCCATCGTCGTCAACCATTGCCAGGGACATTTCTCTTCGCCCAACTGCGGGGAAGTGCATGACATGGTTGCTAACTCACTGTCCAAACTCAAATTCAAAGCGAGTGTAGCGAGACTTTGAAGATAGCGACTATGAAGTAATAGCTCTCCACTGTCAATTTTAGTTTTTTCGTAGTCGTATTGTTCCTGGAATATTTCCAATTGAATTAAATTACTCGAATTCTTGCTCATGTTTTGGACTTACGCTCATGAGGGATGGTAGATGAGTGAGGAGGGCTTTGAACATGGGCAAATTTGGAAGCTCGCTGTGAACTTGTTGTAGGAAGGCGGAGCGTGGAAATGCCTGGGAACTGTCCGAATACGGATGGAAAGCCTCCGGGTTCATACCGCGACTTGATGCAGCTCTGTACGTGAGACATTTTAGAAGTTGTTCACAAGCCCACTTCCGGTGACTTCCAGTTAGTCGCTGCGACAGAACGCATTGGGCCAAGGCCTCGATCAAGTAAATAAAGGAATCGTGCTCTGCATTACTCCCATCAGAATTCAATGACGCTTCTGGAATAATTTAAAAAAAGAAAGAAGTAAATTAATTTCCACCACAACACCCTAAATCGACTAAATTTCTTCTAAATAATCTTACCTTGGCTCATGCAGGGATAAGTACACAGTAAATTCACGAGACTCATCGTGACCACAAAGTTTGTGCGTTGGCTCGCATCGGCACTTGAACTCAATTTCACAAATCCAACCGAAGCATAAATTAATTCCTAAAGAAATTGTCCACATCAGAATCCCAGGATTCACTCAATTTTCAGAAAATTCTAACTCACTCTTGTACACATTTCCAGAATCAATTTACTCGCATCCGGATTATGCACCGTCAAGATTCTGTAGGACAAAAGGAGAGGAATAAAAACAATATTGTTTTTGGAAGTAAAAAATATGAAACGTTACCTCTCAACAGCCTTGGAAATGTGTTGTAGTTTTGTACATGTTCGAATGTCATACGGCAAATTAAGGAAGCGACAAGGTCCGAAGCGATTGGTCCCCGGATGGTAAACTCGGTTGCTCTCATCGTCATTTCCTTCAGAAGGAACCTGAATCCTTCCTGCCGCAGTCAGACACATCAACTTTACCAATTTATAGACATCGGACAATCCAATTCGCTCCAGTGCAGTTGCCAAGTCGCACGTCCAGTCACTGCGTCATTAAAATTATTAGATACGAAATCACTTATAAAACCACGCAGCATGGGCGATAAGGGCAAAAAAAAATTAACCTGATGCTAAGTAGGGTAAGCACTTGCATGACCACATTCCGGGCGATCATCACCTGTGCCACCTGGGTCGAATTCTTGAGTGCTTGCATTCTTCGGCCAACGTCATCCAGGGCCATTGCTTGTTCTCCAAGGGTTCTGCCCACAGTGCTTCTGCTTGAATCCCCCACTGCAAAAGAAAAAGAAAAAGTTTTTTTTACCTGATTCGTTTACAGTTACTCCCAGGCAAAGTGGGACAAAAGGTTCAAATGGTACCTTTGAGTCCAACGACTTTATCCACAATCTTCCCCCCGAGAGGATCAAACTCATCAAGGGCAACGTGGTTAGGATACGGTTTCCTGTCACTCAGGCCTAAGTATGGGAGGAGGTTCTTGTACTCATCGGAAAGTGCTGAAAAAAAAAGAAGATAAATGTGACATGGCTTTAACTTTAACTCACATAATTTTAAAATGATTCCAAGAAATGTAAACTGACCTGAGCTGTGCGCTGAGAGAATGTAAGGAGAATGCATGGAAGCACGGATGATGCTACCTGCCACAAATTCATCAGACTCATACAAAGTGATCCCGGTCTCAGGATCTGAGCTTGGTGTCATGGTGAGAGCTGGTAGTGCCAGGGACGTGTCACTGTTGCTGATGGACAAATTTGGTGAATTCTCCATGTGTCGATGCATACTGCTATTTCCACCATTAGCCTCATAACAATCCCCACAAAGCCAGTAAAAGGCATCTAAAAATTCAAAGTTATTTATGCTATATATTTTAAAAAAGCTTTCTCTAACCTCGAATGTCGCCACAAGAAATTTCCCCCTTCCGAGATCCACATCCGGAGTGAGCTCGGAGAAAGTGTTGTCGAATATCCTTTTCAAATCTTGAACAGAAACAGCATAATCCACGGTCCCCAAGTTGAGTTCGTAGAGAAATCAGCGGTACCTGGATCGCAGAATACATAAGATAAGCCAAATCCGTCAACATTGTTTAATTGTTGTTTTTTTATTTTATAAAAACTGAATTTACTCGATGGAATGAAGATTCCGAAGTTTGGCTCGCCAAGTTTCCACGGAGTAAGCGAATGCCAAGCCCAGGAACATGTCGCTGTCTCTCACGAGAACTTGAACTACGACCCTGCTCGCGTTCAATTGGATCTTCCCCTCCAATCGGATTTGCAAAACTTGTTCCAGTATTCCTCAAACTAGGATTGGGATAGGATTCAAAAATGTCTTCAAATGAGAGCCCACTTCTCTCTGCCACTCCTGAACAAAGGAACACGTCAATTCTGGTGCGCAAACGTTATTTTATGAAGCCAGGTAACATACGATTTAAAACAGTTGGCAATGGGCTTTCCGTTGGGTTAAACTGAGACAGAGATGAAGACGATCCAGCCAAATGTCTCCGCCTCTCAGGCATAGATTGCTGAAAAAAACAAACAATAATAGCTTCAGAAAACGTTCTCTCACACCTAAAGTCCCAATTGTAATTGCAAACCTCTCCGGCTAATTCACGTTCAGTTGTTCTATTTGCTGTGAACCAGAGCTCATCCCGGTCTCGGCGCATTCGGGTCTCTGTGGCATTGACAAGTTCCGCCAACGTGCTCACTCCTGCCGGGCTTGGTCCATCTTCAGCATCAACAATGTGCGGGTTTTCAACCATCCATGTGGCCAACTGACTCACGGCCGTCACGGATAAGTCACCACGCAATCCTAATAGAAGTCCACGTTCAGTGTGCATCAAAAAGATCTGAATATGGAATACTAAAAGTTGTCATGGTACCTAGCGCAGCGCAGGCATTTCGGATGTGTCTGGGGCTAAATCCCATTTCCAGCAATTGCGTTGGGATGTAGCGTGGAGGTGGAGCCACACGTGAGATCCCTGTTTGTGGGGTATGAGGATCCGCTCCCGAGGAACCTGGAGGAGATGGACTTCTCCGCACTCGTCTTCGGACGATGCCCGTCCCATTATTATTTCGAAGAAGTGACGCTGCTCTTCCACGAGCAACAAAACCCGTGCTAATTAGGCCACCCTGACTTGATACGACGGAGTCCGGATCAAATCGTGGTCTTGCTCGTCTCGGTGGTCCTTGGTCGTCCGTTGCACTTTCGTTGGAGTAGAGCGTGCCAGTGCCTGGAGCAGCTGAAAATGCACGATTAATAATTAGAAAATTAAGTTTACCATGTTATAGTAAAACTGGATGTGTTACTTACTTCTTGGGTAAAGTTGACGAGCCAAATTGGCCAGCGACACGGGAGTCGCCTGTGACTGCGTCTGCGTAGACGGTGCCATTCGACGTCTCCTCACCTCTTCTTCTACATACTGCCAATTGAAAAGAATGTTATAGTAAGTCATTCAGAAAAATGAAGAACTGCGCAGTAGGAAAATACAACTTACGGCTTCCAACCGTTCAACCGATGATGAGTTCGTATGCCCGTTAGCATCCCGAGGTAAGTTAAATGGATTTGTATAAGGGCTGATCATGCGTCGAATCGAAGCCAACGCTGCTGCTGCTTCTTGCTCATGCAAATCCAGGTTTGTCATTTGAACATTTTGATTGGTTGATGAAGAGTTTGGATTAATCGCGTGAGGCACACTTGAGCTCATTTGGTCTTCAGAAAAATCCATGCGGGACGTAAAGCGAGGTCCAAGTGAATCCAAGAGTTGCTTGACATGTATATGGTGGATAACTGTTTGGAGACGCTCCAAATCCGAAATTGGGACTAGTTTGACCAATTTGCACGGTTTCACGCTTGCCTGAAAGAAAGATTAAATTCTGGATCAAAACCAAAAACATCACAAATCATAATAACCAATACTAACTACTGAAACTCGATCCTAACTTACGTTGACAAAGGATACGAAGGCATCAGCCAACGCTGACTGGAGATTTGAAATCTCAATGCAGTATGGGCATTCGCCATCGTTGATTATTGGAATCAATTTCCCACATTTCGGGCATACACCTGTAGCTTGAGACCCATTGTTGGGGTCATCCTTTTCCTGGGTGTCGCTCATTGATGGTCTTCCAGGCCTCCGCTTCTTGGGTACCAAAATATACTCTGCGAACGAATTGCAACTCAATATTGTGCTCAAGGACTTCATGGCACAAAATTGGATTGAGGCAAGTTTCAAGTAGGCAGACTCGAGGCGAAGTTCCCCTTTTCGTTTCTCCATCTGAAATAAAATCCAATGGTAAGCTCTCGCCAGACAACGTCACCGGAAATCCTTGAACTGATTTTTTAAATTACTTACCTGCATCGCAGCATCCGAATTTTGAAAATTTAGCTCAGAGCTGCCAACATTTGAGTCCATGCTGTTCTTCCGTGTCACTTCTTGTAAAATATTGGTAACCATTTGTGCCGAAATTGCTTCAACCGCCGTCGTAGTTGAAATTGTTGATGGAATTTGACCATTATTTTCTACGTCTGATGATTGGAAATGGGGGAGGATTGGTGGATTTTCCCAAAGAACCAATTTTGACGCTTCTCCTTTTACGCATCTCAGTGACGTTGTCAATTGCTCTTCAAGTGTACTCTCTTCGTCGGGGAATTCAGTTGTAGGAATCTCATTCTTTAGCTTCTCAAACGGATTGTCTGGATCCGCGTTTGGTAAATGAATCTAAACAAAATAGTTAGGTAATTTATAAGGGAAAGAAAATTATACAAAAATAGCTTAAAGTTTTACCTCATCAGTAATTCCAGTTAATTTCGTAAGAAACGTCACAATTTCTCCAGTGAGGCAACTAAATCTAGCGGCGTTGAATGGGACTGTTGGGCATGGGTCCAAGGTATTGACTGAAGCATCACTGGAAATGAAACAGTTGAAGAGTTAGCTCGGCGACTAATCAAGTCAATCAATCAGTAATATATTCCGCTTACCCCACTTGAGAATCGTCATTCCACTGGACCTTCACATTCGGGGCTCCAATTCTTAAAGCGCCCAATAGGATCCCGCGTTTTCCCGTGACCTTATTGCAACACTTCCCACCAACTCTCAGTCCCCGATCAACACCTCCAATGACAGCCAGAACAGGCCAGACTTCTCGGCAAAGCCTTTCCACATCTTCGTAACTGCTCGGCACCAACCTCTTCGATGGTTCGTCTATAGGCTCTTCCATCGCTTCAGAACTGAGACTGGATTCAGTCGGGGTTTTATCTCCACCAAGGTCGTCAATAATCTCCTTCCCAGCATACAATCGCTCCATCAGGCATTCATTTACCTGGAGAAATAGCATAAAGTCAAATCAAAGTTGTCCGAAATTGGAAGTATTAGTAGAAATTCCCATTGAAAAATATTTACAGCCTTGTTCCAGCTATCCGTCGAGGAATGCAGACTTCTGATGAGTGTAATGTGAGATTCTGCCAATGTGGCCGCAAACGGGGCCGTGATCGGTTCTCCAGGGAGGAGCGTCTTAAGGGGTCGCTTAGGCTCATAGTCTGTGATCTTGACCTAAATTTCCATAAATAAGCATCAACATTGAGTCAAATCCAGAACCTTGAAATTTTCATGCTAAAGCCATCAAACCTTTTCCCCGGGATTGTTGCTGTAGAAGAGTACACACGGGTAGAGTTCGGGGGCATCCACATTATGAAAAGCAATTTGAGGGTCTTCTCCATTCTTGGCAAAACTCAGCGTTTTGTTTTCCAAGTCCAGAATGACCGTGATGTAGTCTCCTTGCGTAAAGGTCGAAAGGCATGTTCCCAGTTCCCCACCGTGGTACAAGTTTCCACTGAAACGGCAGAGGAAAAATTCATCGAGAATCTGCCGTCGCGGTAGTAAACGTTAACGGGCGACCAAGTGCACGCGCGGCTTGTACTTTTTTGTACTATGGGCAATAGACCATGGGAGAATGAGCGTAGCTCCACAAACTGGGCGGTTACTTCTTTTCTCATTGTGAGAGATTGACAGTG
>JAQIWD010000989.1:0-15125 GCA_034694825.1 Anurida granaria
CGAGCCCATACTGAAATAATAAAAATTAAATCAAATTAATTAACGAACTAGTAATAATAATTAAATGACTGAAATTAAAAAATCAGTAGCAACTGTGTAGAAAACCACGGACAGATTGTAAATGAACAGAGCATGAGAAAAATTATGAGACTGCTTATCTAAATTCGGAAGATGAGACTGTTTATTTTGATGTTTATAACGCTCAGTCAAATAGCGAGCAAAAAACCTACGTGAGCATAAGGAAAATGACGCAGAATATCATGGCCGAACAATATGATTGAATGATAAGGGTCCAAATTTGATCAACGGCATGGCAACAAGGATGTCGCAACCTGTTTCTTTTTGTTGACGCACTTACAATGTAAATTGGATGAATCACTCTCTAAATCCGGTGAAACGAGTTTTTTCAAGAATTGTGTTTGTCAATTTTACAAACATCTCAAGATTTTTAATTTTTGTTTGTTCAATTTTAGAAGTATTCCGAAATGTTGCGCATTTTACTATTGAAAAAAAGTAAGTGATTCTGTCAAACCGGTCAAAATAAGCTTTATGATGCACAATTTTGATGCTAATTTTATATATTGCTCTGTTTTGTCCACCAGTCATACCCGTGATGAAGACACCGAGGACACACACACATCAATCCCGTAAATCCCAAAAGGCTACGCTGTCCGTGGTTAATAAACCAGCCACGTGTATTTTTGTAACTATGCATTTTACTTACCAATATGTAGAGCAGTTAAACTTGGCATTTCGTTCACTGTTTGGAAAACGATTAATTTTTGAGTGGATATTTGAAGAAAAAATCGGTATAATTAAAATCAAAAAAAGTATTCCATGTACCGTGTGTGTCAACTGGAACCAGAGAGTTGGCGGGGCTACATTTGTAGAAGGGATTTGTGATTGGTTGATTTGAATTTTGGGGCGACATTGTTGTTACTAAGACGAATATAGCCCCGTTCCTCTATGTTGTCAGTTGACACACACGGTAGTACCAAGGCATATAAACTGAATTACCTCTGTTATCTCCTGCAATATATTTCCCCATGAAACTGAATTGTACGTTGTACTTTGCTTCAACTTCAGCTACAGTTATTAGAAATGTCGGATGATCTTTACTTCCAGCTAATTTTCCTGTAATTAAATGGTAACATAAACCGGATGCTTATTTTAAATTTTAATCATATACAGAGGGTTAGGCAGCGTTATTTGCTCAACTTTGCGGCTTTGTCGCAAAAGGAAAAAAATTGAATTTTTTGTATGGTAGGTTTTAGTAATCACTTATGTGTGTTCGTGCTAAATTTCGAAAAAAAAATATTTAACTGAACAAAAGTTCTTGCTCAATTTTTAGAAAAATGCACAAAAAAACGTTTCCAGCTTCATTTTGAGGTTTTAAATTTCTCTACCGAGGTCGAAGGTCAAAGTGAGATATTCGAATATAGAATAAATTACTGGGCTCAATTGTCGATTTGATAGTGCCGGTGGTAAGGTTACTCAAATTGACGGGGTCAACTTTTCGTTTTTTTTTAAATTGCCTAATTTGCATAAAGTGAAAGTTGTTAACTCCCGTGCTCTAAAGTGTTAATGTTTGCGCAAGCGCCACTATCAATGATCATTTTTTTGTCAAAACAAGTTTCCCGCCAATACTACGCTCAATTTGAAAATCGTCTGCGTATCGAACAAATTTTTACGTTTTGACCTTTGACCTTGGCGGCAAAATCTAAAAACTTAATTTAAACCGCAAATTTTTTTTTATTAAATTTTTTAAAAAAGTCAATAACTTTTGTTCCAGCGAATAATTTTTTCTTTAATTTAGCATGAGTACTCATGAGCCCTTGTTAGAAACGAGCATTGAAAAAAAAATTCAAATTTTTTTCTTTTAGCGACAATGTAGGAAGTCGCAAAGTTGAGCAAATAACTCTACCTAACAATCTGTAATACAATACAGCAAATCAATGCCAATCAAAATTTTAGGCGCGAAGAAAAGTTTACCATTTTTAAAAGCTCGTATAAATGTTGATCGTTCCGCATCTGATCCATAAATTTGGGACCCATCCAAGTATCCTGTGTTGATGTTGAATTGCTCCCGAATTCCAGATTTAGCTGTTATAAAACCCAAAAATTCAGTTGAAAGTAAATTTGTATGTTTTTATTTATGAAATGAATATAATCGTAGATTTATACGAAATAAGCATTTCTTTTGAAACGTTAAGAAATATTGATGTAATTCATACTCACTTGGAAAGCAGTATGCAGTTGACCTTGTAAAGTCAATACAAGTTTGAGGATCGGACAGATTCGAGTAAAAATAGTCTTTGTCTGGAATTGCAATATTTAAGCAGTCAACATTTGATTTGTCGGTTGTACAGCAGTCCAGTTCTGAAAGGGAAATTTCCATGGATAATTATATTAATTAATATATTAATATAAAGAATAGCTAACCTCCTTCTGTTGTCAATGCGATATCATGGTCAATGAATTGTCCGATTTGGACAACCTGGAAACAAACTATGGTCTAGATCTGTTTGTGGTAATATCTAAGCTATACTGATGCAAATTCACCATATTAGTTATAGTTGGATCAGGTTTGATGAGATCGGGATGAACCGTTCGGCTGATCAATCTGGCATTGGGTAAAGGCTCATTTTCAGAATCAACGACTTTAGGTGCGTTGTATCCTGTACAATTTATTAAGATATTAAAATTCATGGAAATCCAGAAAAAAATTTAAACAATTACCATCCGAATAATCCGGAGCAAAATATCGATTAAGGGGATAAGTAGAAGAACCCCAATAAATATTTTGCAAATTGTTGCAAGTTCCATCGATTGAGCGATATTTGGAAACTAAGGAGCAATATTTGTCCAAATTTTTTAAACAAATTTGTGGTCTTTCCTGGAATAGTTGAGTAAGAATGTCAGCTCTAGATCCCCCTTGCCCAATCAAGTATGCATATTTCTTTAAATTTTCATTGCTCGCATCCCCAATTTGCATAGTCAGATTAGTATAGCGTGGAGACTTGAAATGTCCTCTTTGTTTTTCCGGAAAATTTAATTTGCACTCTGCGCCCCCATCGGCACATTTTAGAATTTCCTATTCAAAGGAATCGAAAATTAATTTTTTTTTCAACATTTTATTATATTAAACTTAAAATTGTAAACAGGATTTACCTTTTCAGCTCCAGGAGGTAGAGCTTCTGTTATACTCTGCAGAGAATTCAATGTTATGAAGCCAAATAGAAAGAGGATGAACCTGGAAGTTACCAAACAAATATTAAACTAAATATTTTCTTGAAATGCTTAATAATAAATATTGGCATTAAAAAGGGTAACCACATTTTTTTTGATATTCGGTTGACCTTGATGCGTCCCAACTTTTCCGATTCAGCGATTGACCAATGGCTCACACTTTTTAATTGTAATAACCTGCTTTTGTGAGACGGGGTAATTTAATTAAATTAACAAATCAAGAGTGTCACGAGCAGAAACTTCCTTTCCTCGATGGAATCAATGTACTAAAACCATTGAAATTCGTCTGCTCATTCCCTATTGTTAGGGTGATGTGAAAGAAGGATAAGAATGTAATGAAGAATGTGCACAGTTGGCAATAGTTCAATCTTTCAGTTGTAAATGTAGGCCACGAATCAATGGCATAACCTTAAGCATTGCATTTTGTGGTATATAAATGTCGAAGATGATTAATAAAAGATAGACTACTCTTGCAGTAGACTCTAAAAAAAGAATCAACGTGACACAAGCGCATTCCGTACTATTCTTTCAGAAATTGACCCTTCATATTGGCCAAAGGCGATTTTTGAAATCCGTCTGTTCGGATTTCCCTATTCATGTGATATATTCTATAGAGTCTCGTGTTGACCCTTTGCTTTTGTCCAAGTTGATGAACCCAATGGAGTGTGCACGTGCATCTGGAGTGTCCTTTTTGCATTCAAACGTACAATTTTATTTCTAGTGAAGTAACATTGGTAGTTTAATTTAGAATGGATTTTTTAGTCAACAAAAAAAAACACTTCCACTTTGACTTTTTGTAATTTGCAGCAGGCCGAAGGATTAAGACTGTGGTTTCACGCGGCATTCCAATGGCAGTATTCGGCTGAATAGTGGGAGGGGCAGAAAAATGAGTTTTGAGAAAGGGACTTATTGGGGAGAAAAATTAGCATTGTTCCTTATGTCCCTTTTTTTTCACACTTCGTTATCTCCGAAACTATTGGGAATTTTGAAAAAATATCCGGACAAAAATTGGAGAGCGCACTAAAATACGGATGAGGTGCTGGATGAAATGACATGACCTTGAACTTCAAAGCAACGTTTTTCAATTGGAAAGTTTAGTCCCATAAGAGATCAATGGGATCGTTTCCCTCATAAGTACCAAAACTCCTGATAAGGTGGAAATCCACTCATTTCGCGCCAAAAACTAGGGGAAAAAGTTTAGCACCTCCCCAAACTAGGGAGCCGAATACAGAATGAAATGTTGACTTTAACCCTAACCGTTTGGGTAACCCATCGTTAACCCTCACCTTAGGGTTAGGATGAAATCAAAGTGACACACATTCAAAATTTGGGGTACTTTGAGATTTTAGGGTGGAGGAACATGATATACTTCTATTTGCTTTCATTAATTAACTTAACTAATATGGGGTCAATTAAAGTAAAAATCAGTAAAAGTTACCTCATCCCAAAATTAAAATGGTACTTAAAGCACCCGAAGCTTCATCTGTAAGATGCATATGAATTCGTAGTTTTTTTAGGCGGAATAGACGGACGTGACCTCCTTCCCTTTTCTTCCACTTTCTTTTTCTTCTTTTTCTCTCATCCCATCTTATTCCATGCAAACAAAAAAATCATACCAATAAGAAAGAGACGCTAAGATACAGAGAGCTCCCTCATTGGTAAAAGGAAAAAGCGCGGGCCAGATGGTGAATACAGAAGAATCAATAAGCTGTGGTCTGAGTTTTAATAGCCAATGGATAGATATCAACAATAGTGAGGAAAGTTCGCATGTGCGTTTTTCTTAAATTTTGAGTTCAAAGATGTGTACTATTTATACTTGAATCATTCATTGCAAGCTTATTTTGAAAATTACTTTTTTTTTACTTTTCAACGCTGAAAGTCGTTCTGGGTTTCTACAACTGAATTTACATATATTTAAAATTTGATTTTGTAGGTTGGATAGTTAAACATTTCTTAGAATCTATTGTGGCTCTAGTTTTGAATTGCGTTAGAAATAGCTAAATAAACGTTCTTTTTTCAACCCCAAAATGGACTATTAACTTGTCACATTGGGAATTAATAAAACTCGTCGTGGTTAGTGTTAGCATCTGGGAACAAGTTAATCTCTTCCTTCCTAACAGTTAGCTGCCATCTCTTCTAACGTTATGGTCATCCCCATCTCTCGAATGCATTAACCTCACCATCTCTCTAATGCATTATCCTCACCATCTCTCTAATGCATTATCCTCACCATCTCCCACAGTAGGAGCTCTAACAGTAACAGTAGACTTAACCTTATGTTGTAAAAACTTTCTTGGGTGCTAAGGGTCTCAGCCCTTTGCACCCATGCATAATGCGATTCTACATGATCGGCACTATAACGTTTTTTCGAATTTTGCTTAATGACGGAATAAAACCATGTGTGGTGAGACGCCTTTCCTATGCTGGTTGCACGGAAGACCCTATAGCGATTCCTCTTTCAACAATCCCGACCGCTATACCCAGGATATAGGCAGCGGACTATAGGGAGCCCTTGAGAGAAAAACGGAATTGTCACACAACCTGTCTTTTTGCAAAGTTGATGAAATTAACCTTGACCCGCCGAGGGCGGTTGTGTGTTCGGTCGAGCTTCTCCTTCCCCATTCTGGAAGTGTAAATTGTGACTGGAGAGGATTCAGGAGTTGGATGCAGACGGAGAACAATTTTCGAGAACAGGTCATGGTGACTCTCAGTTCCACTTTCACTTTCCGGGAACCCGTATATGATCAAGTTTGATTTGTTGACTTCCGCCTGTGTGGATTCAATTTTGTATAAAAGATTGGGAATTTGAGACTGGAGTTGGTCCATGGTGTCGGACTAAAGTGCCGGAGATTGGTGGGGTGTGCCGAGCTGGGTGGTTATTTTCTCATCCACGCGGACCTCTGTTTCTTGGGTAGTGTCATACAATCCGTAATTTCTTCTTGAATGCCGTCAATCCGGGTTGCAAAATTTCTTGAATTTTTGATGAGTTTAACGATGAGTTCATTTTGTGATTTCACCAGTTGAACAAGGGAGGCCAAATCTGTTTCTGTCTTTTTTTGAACTGTGAGTAGCTGTTGGACTTGTCTTTGCAATTCTGACAAAGGTTGTGACATTGTCAAATTTGGCGGTGCCGGGGTCCTTGGTTCTTGGTGGATTTTGGATTTGATTATGGTGAAATTAGTCAATGGTTGATTAATTGATGAAAGTTACCCTGATGAACAAAAATTGTTGATAAGTCGCGAGCGCCGAGTGTGCAGATTCCAGTGATGTAACGTATGTGATGATTTGAGTAAACTGATTGTTCACAAAAAATACTGAAGAAATTTTAGTGTGGAAAGAGGGAAGAAACACGTCAGCTCACTTTAAACTCCAACCAAGGACACATTTTGATTTTACACGTGTTTTACTTTTGTTTTTCGCCAATTGCATTTCCATCACTTCATGCCGTCAGCTAATAATAAATTTATTGATTAAGGTTTTTTAATGGGTTCCCCATAAGCGTGCAGAAATTGCCTGAGTGGTGTTGTTGCCTTTTTTTTTTTTTACTGAACTCTTTGCATCAAACTCTGTTGGGAATCGAATTTTGTTTGAATTTCATTAAATACACATTCATTTTCTCCTCTTTTATTCAAAAAACAAAAATTTGAGTTGGTCAGGGAATGTTGTCTCCACTGAGTAGTCTATATTCTGACTGCATTTTCTAACCGAAAGACCTTAGAATAGTCACAAAGTCAAGGTAGTCAAGTTCCAAACTTTGTGTATTATTTTGGTATGTATACTTACTCCTGCTTGGACACCTAGGTCAATTCATTTTTATGATCGATAGCCTTTTCCGTTTCCAGCAACTCGTTCTCAGCAGCAGCATTCTAAATAAAATTAATTGCTAACTCTCTTGTATAGAATTAATCTTTAAAAAATGTATTCACTTCTCCGAAAATTGTTACGTGTTCCAAATGAAGCTTGGACCTTGGAGTAAAAACGTAGTAACACAACTTCTAAATAAGGTAGTTTGATTTGTTAATTTTGTATGCGGAGTAGCAATGGAAGCAAGAAGCCTTTGAACCCACCGGCTTTTTAGCTTAAAGATAACTCACTCATAGTTTTTTTTAAAATATGTATATATATAATATTTAAATTTCACTCAATTTATTGCAAGCTTATTTTGTAACTGACTTTTTAAATTGCAGGTTCCAAAGCGGATTTCCACGACCACATTTATATATATTAAAATTTGATTAATTAGATCCTGGAAATAGAATAAAGTTTTAGGACGGAGCTTTTGCTGATTAGAATTAGTTTATAGAATATATAAAGAAAGTCAAAGTATTTGCCGTTGTTTTAAAAGATACTATCAGTTACCATCAATTTTCTCAAAACGACTCAAAATCGATCGCTTCTCAAATCGTAATGAAAAACAAAGCTAGATCAGTTAACGGGACACAAAAATAACTTTTCGACAACAACATAGAAACTATTTTTCCTTCTGCGCATGTTACAGTAATGATATTATTCCTGTTGATTTTATGGCAATCATGTTGTTTATGTAACAATTTTCTTTAAAAAATATGATAGCTCGCGTCCTAAGCGACATAGTGAATTCGCTCGCAAAAGCGACTAAAATTAAACGGTTTGACAAAAAAGTTTTTTTATTTGCTATAAAATGCTCTAAATGGAAATTCGACAATTGGAGATTCTCAAATTGAAGTTAAGCTTCTCTTCACTTTTACTAACGACTTCTCCGCTTGTCTTGTTTGACGTCGATGTGGTTTATGGCGTGGCGACGTTAAAAATGTATCATGTCCTCCCACTCTTAGCCTTATCTCACATTCCCCACGGTCAAAATCTGGTTTACGTTATTGCAGTTGATTTTTATGCGCATGGGGGAAGAAATGGAGCAAGAAAGCAACTTCTCATGGAGAGCATGGAAGTCCTGGGTCACAGATGAACAAGTGCCTATTGGTAGGGTTACAAATGAGTAATTTCTTTTGTTTTATTTGTCACAGATGAAGCGGTGGGATTGATTGTAGTGTTAGTGCTTCCGTTTATATTCAACTCTAGATACACAATGTGCAATAAAAAGAAACGGACAATTTGGAATTCCACTGGAGTTTCTTAATTGGCTCAATTCCTTCCTGTAATAAGTAGTTTGACATAAAAACCTTTAACAACCATGTTATTTACTAAAATTACTCCTTGCTGTTAAAATTTGATTTTTATTTTATTTTTTGCTTGCTTAGATAACAGGTTGGAACAAATCTTCAGGAGCTGGCGGAAATGAAGACACAAAGAACACAACCGTTTCTGGTCATATTCTCGGAAGGAAGTCTCAATTGGAACTGGAGCAGTATTGTGTAATGGCAGAGTGAAAGCAAATCATCCGTTCCTCGTTCATTCAAGCCTTGGATACGTGCTTTTACTTGTTTCACGTTTTGCATGTGAATGATCCATCTGAGTGTCTGGGACTTTTTTGATTCCTTCATTTACAAAATCTCACCGCCAAAAAGTGTTCTGCAGCACTTAATTTCTCACATAAATTCAATTGTGTAGAGTATAGCTGTATAAAACTAGGCATTCAGCTTTGTAATCTCAACGTGGTTTACCTATTTAGTGAATTAACTTTGTCAACAACTGAGACGTATGCATATTTTTCAGTATAATGGAATTTAGGATTTCATTTGTTAGTTCCCTATATTGAATCACAGTAGACGTACATAGAATACCAGGACCATATTTAATAGTTTACACCTAGTACTATTACTATGTTAAAATGAAATTTTTGCGTGACTACTAATAAATAGTGGAGTGTGACTTTCAATACTACGAACAACAAAAAGCGAATTTTTTCAACGGTTTACTTTAATGTAAAGTGAAATCACGTGACGACAAAATTGACGTTTTAGCTTAAAGTTAATATCAACTTGAATTCACGTTAAAGTTTTCACAGCGAATGGAGTTGTATAATTACGTCCGTTGACGTAAAGTGGTTGAGGTTTGCTGAATGTAGACGTGTTTACGTGATCCGTGTTGGTGGAATTTTACGTGATTTTATACGCCGTTTTGCGTAGTTTTTAACAAACAATCATGTAAAAATTGACGTTCTCTTCCAAGAGTGTAGACTTGAAGCGTTTCGCCGCAAGAATTAATTCAGTTTTTACGTCTGCCATCTTATCCTGAAGGCTAAAAGCTCTGTCGAAGAGTAGGATAAAAATTGTCATAGCATATATGCCTATTACTGTGAAAATTGTTGCAATTATTGGGTGAGTAAGAGAGAGCCGTATGCCAAAGAAGAGGTAACTGACGGAGCAGACTATGTAGAACAAATTTTCCTTTTGCGCATGTTACAGTAATGATGATAGTATTCCTGTTGATTTTATGGCAATCATGTTGTTTATGTAACAATTTTCTGTAAAAAATATGATAGCTCGTGTCCTAAGCCACATAGTGAATTCGATCGCGAAAGCGACTCAACTTAAACGGTTTGATAAATTGTTGTAGTAGAAAGTCGATAATTGAAGTTATGCTTTCTCTCCACTTTTACTCACGACTTATCCACCTGTCTTGTTTGGTGTCGATGTGGTTTATGGCATGGCGCCGGTAAAAATCTTTCATGTCCTACTCTTTGCCTATCTCATTTTCCCAACGGTAAATATCTGATTGACGATCCTGCAATTTATTTTAATTCGCTTGGATGGAGAAATGTAGCGAGAAAGCATGCCTATCATAGAGAGCTGGAAGTCCCGCAGGTCACAGATGAACAAATGCCATTCGACAAAGACGACGCCGATCACCACAAGCTATTTGTAAAATCTCTTCGACCAGTTGTTACGAAAATGGGGAATTACATGCGTATTACGTTTGAAACGGCTACCCTGTAAGTGATGTACCATGCTCAATACACGGTAGAATTGCTCATGCTATTACAAGTCGACTAAAAATATAATTCATAGAGGAGAATGCAAAGGTAAACTATCAATTCCGTTTCACGATGGCTTTTATAGTTGGTATTTGTGAAACCGTAGTTTTTCTTTCTCAAAATTGTACCTTGCCCTGAAACTGTTGGCACTTTAGAAGAGATAAACACTAGTTAAGAATTCAAAGAGCGTAACAAAATGTGTGTGATAAATACTGCTCTGAGAAAACGTTTATACATGTCACGTATAAACTTTTTTGTCACGTACTCAGCTCAGGGTCAGTCCCTGACAGGATATTTTAAAGTTGTTTCTGTTGGCATTGTTTTGGTTTAGGGATTCGACCTCCTGAGATTGAAGTGAACATTCATTGCTGGTACAGCTGAAATTAAAAGTGTAAAGAGAGAAAAAGATCCACGAGTTACTTTACTATTGTTGTTGTATAAATACACATCACACTAACCTCCAAATTTAATAAGTAAGATAGCACTAAGAAGTATATGACTGCTAGGACTAAATGCTGAACATGTTTTACAGTTTACACATTGTTTGAGAATCCCAATTGTTTTTAAATTAATTTTCGGAATTGGAGAACAGTGACTGGAGAACAGTTCGACGGTGAACGACGACGTTCCATGAGTCTAATGCAAACCAGGAGTTGTTGCACCTCTGGTACAAGTTTTACAAGTTGTACAAACAGAAACTTAGTCCTTTTACAATGGAATAATTGCGGATTCCTAACTTATAAAACTAGCATAATCAATTGAACCACTGCTCTCTTGCATAGCCTTACTTACACCCCATCATAACCATTCTTCTATAGGTACCAACTTTCATATTAGCCTTATTTGTGTAAGGCAGACGTTAACTAGAAAGTAATAAGAAGGCTGCACACTTGTTTGATAATAAAGTCGATGAAAACGGGAGTGGAGGTTCTGTCAAGTACTTGAAAACTGCCCACATTGATTCCGACATTTGATACTGATTTCATTCTCCTCTTGACCAAGTTTCGGTTGTCATTAGAATTGAAGCGTTGTGCCGCAAGGATTAATTCAGTTTTTACCTCTGCCATTTTTTCCGAAAGGCTGAAAGCTCTGTCGAAGAGTAAGACAAAAATTGTCATAGCATATATGCCTATTACTGTGAAAATTGTTGCAATTATTGGGTGAGTAAGAGAGAGCCGTATGCCAAAGAAGAGGTAAGTGACGGAGCAGATTATGAAGAACAATTTTGCAGAAAATACCACATATGATTCTGCCAAATTGAATAATTTGAGTGTCATCTCCATTTCTCGCACTTGGTCACATTGGTACATAATCCCTTTGACGTCCAACACACCCGATCTGTTTCATAAATAGGAAATTTTTATATATTTGGTCAAATGATAACTACAGGGTGCTAGCAATGTATTCTACACTCCCCTTACAAACCCTTGTAGCAGCTACTACTAGTCAGAACAATTCCTGTTGCAGTTTCGCCGTAAGCGTTATTCAAAACGGACGTAATTTTAGAAATAAGCTTTAATGCGCATACGGCAATGATAGTACGGTAAGTACAAAAAAGTGCAGACAATCCGATGCAAATCATCTAATACAAGTAATTTAAGTTATTAAACACATAGACCAAAATTCTTGGGCGTAATTGGTCCTACCGCAAGTCCTGAATGGCTTCCAAGGAAATGGCTTAAATTGTTAGAAAAAAAATGCTATACATCACTTTTTTTGAGAAACCTTGTCATTAGTGCCAATTAAAAATCTATATATATAAAATCGTCCATCTGTTTGTTTGTGTGTCTGTATGTTCCTTCCTCCTAAACTACTCAACCGAATTGGCTGAGTAATAGCTCATTTTTTTTGGGAGGTCAAGGCGCAAATTATAGGCCAGGCCACATGTTGACCTGACGCTGCATCGCTGAGCTATTGAAAAATGTAGGAAAAGTAGGCATGTGACATATCGTTTGAAAGAGGATGTAAACTGAATGTTTTCGTGTATGAGCGGATGACCTGTGGCGCTTCGCCGCTGACCTAGCGCTGTGACCTCAAAGAAAAGTTTAAGAAAGGTAGGCATGTTGTATATTGTTCGAAAGAGGGTGTCAAACTGAATGTATTCGTGTATAAACAGATGACCTCTGACGCTGCATCGCTGACCTAGCGCTGTAACCTCATTGAAAAATGTAGGAAAAGTAGACATGGGACATATCGTTTGAAAAAGGAGGTCAAACTGAATGTTTTCGTGTATGAGCGCATGATCTTTGACGCTGCATAGCTGACCTAGCGCTGTGACCTCTAAAAAAAGTTTGCGGAAGGTAAGCATGTGGCATATCGTTGGAAAGAGGATGTAAAACTGAATGTATTCATGTATGAGTGGGTGACGCTGCATTCCTGACGTAGCGCTGTGACCTCAAAGAATATTGTAGCAAAAGTAGGTATGTGGCATACCGTTTGAAAGAGGATGTAAAAATGAGTGTTTTAGTATACAAACGGGTGGCCTCTGACACTGCATCACTGACATAGCGCTGTGACATCATAGAAAATTGTAGGAAAAATAGGCATGTCGTATATTGTTCGAAAGAAGAAGTCATGTTAAATGTTTTCGTGTATGAGACCATGACCTGTGACGCGCCATTCCTGACCTAGCGCTGTGAAAGATTTAAAAAGAGGTAGGTATGTTGTATGTCGTTTGAAAGAGGACGTCAAAAGAAGTACATCCGTAGATTGACAAATGACTTTGGACGCGCTTGGCTTGGGTTTGAGTGGGAATCAGGTATCGGTGTTAGGGAGGAGTTTTGGTGGGAGTCAATTAGCAGGGGGTTTAGGTGGAAATCCGGTAGCGGGGTTGGGGAGGAGTTTGGTTTAAGTCAATTGGCAGGGGGTGCGAGTAGGAATCTGTTAACTGTGTTTAGTTTGATATCGAGAAGCAGAGTTCAGTAGCGGATTGGGTTGAGGAATTTGGTTGCAGTTGCAGTACGGGTAGTGGTGTTATCGGGCAGCGGAGTTCGGTGGGCGATTGCGTAGCGGAATTGGATTGCGTGGAGTTAGATTGTGTGGTCAGCCTAGAAAAACCCATTTTTACAAAATGGGTTGTTGCCGGCTTGTTATTTATAAAATTATCATTCTGATTTTCAATTTGTTTCATTGGCCCCTTGGTTTCCTTTGTTTTCCCACTAATACGCTATGGCCGAGTTGCCGAAGGGTTCTGTCTGTGGTATAGCGTAAGTGTGATGAGAGATAGTAGTGTGGATGTTGCTGTTGGGGGAGGAGCAGACAGCGGTAACAGGTTCAAATTTTTTCTGCAGACGGGCCGGATAGATAAAAAGTTGGGGGACAGCCGACTTTACTCATGCATCATAGATGGGCAAAGCTTTAAATTTAATTAATTTGTTTTTATTTTTTCATGAAATTTGAATACAATTATTGTTTACTATCAATAATTATTTTAATTAATTAAATAATTTAATTAATCATTTTTAAGAAATAATAGAAACTAATATTTTAAGTTTTTTTTTGTATAATCCTAGTAAAGAGCCCCTCTCAGATCTTGTCGAGAGTGGTGTCAATCGTCAGGACTCATCGAGTAGGTCACGAATATTCCATTTTCACTTGGGGAAACGTCCCGGGAACAGTGGGTCAAGGGTCAAAGTTCAAAACTTTCAAATTTTGGAATTATAAAAATCCTATCACATGTGGTATCAATCGACAGGGTTTGATGAGTAGGTTACAAATTATACCACTTTCACTTCTGTAAAACATTGGGTCACTGATCGAATTTCGTGTTTCGTATTGTAAACTATTTTATTGGGCAATATACAGTTCATGAAGGTGATACTTTCCAAATAGATTAGGTTAAGTTGAAAAAACCGAAAAACTTTTAAAATACTAATTCAACCCTATGTAATCTACACGAAAAATACGCGCTTACATACTATTTTGCGGAATTTTAACCTAACCTGTGGTAAATCATGACACGTTTCCGGGTGAAGATACGACTAGATAGGAGATTCGTAACCTACTCATCAAACTCTGTCCATTGATACCACATGTGATAGGAGTTTTATAATTCCAAAATTTGAAAGTTTTGAACTTTGACCTTTGACCCACTGTTTCCGGGACGTTTACCCCAAGTGAAAATGGTATATTCGTGACCTACTCGATGAGTCCTGACGATTGACACAACTCTCGACAAGATCTGAGAGGGGCTTTTTACTAGGATTATACAAAAAAAATTAAAATATTAGTTTTTATAATTTCTTAAAAATGATTAATTAAATTATTTTATTAATTTAAATAATTATTTGATAGCAAACAATAATTGTATTCAAGTTTCATGAAGAAATAAAAAAAAATTAATTAAATTTAAGTTTTGCCCATCTATGATGCATGAGTAAAGTCGGCTGTCCCCCAACTTTTTCTCTATCCGACCCGCCTGCAGAAATAATTTGAACCTCTTACCGCTGTCTGTGGAGGAGCGCAGCTGAAGCGTATGATGTAATGGTAATGATTTTGAACGCCTGGAAAAAAACCCCATCGGCCCAACTGGGTAATCAAAGCCTAGCAGAAACTTCTTCTTCACTTTCCTTAGACCGTCAACTCTCACCGCGAACCATTCACCAGTCGGGCCTTCTGCCCCACCTAAACTTCCGCAGATACGGAGAAAGGCAATGTCGAGGAATAAATGCAAAAAAATTACCATTACAGTATATCACTTTTCCCGCACTCCTCCACAAACAGCAACAACCAATCTGCTGTTTTTTGCCGTCAGGGTTTCACGCCAATTCGGGCCAAGGTCGTGTAGTAAAACTCAGAGGGAAAACTACACGCTTGAGACTATTGGGGTTCATTATGAGCCCACCTGAAAAAAATATTTACTATAAACCCCCAAAATATTTAATAATATATTTACTTAAAACGGGCGAAATATTTACGTAAATATTTTTTATTTTCGAAAATATTTAGTAAAATGTCATATAAA
>JAQIWD010000990.1:0-15110 GCA_034694825.1 Anurida granaria
TGGCTAAACTGTTTGGTAACGACACATAAAGTCTCTTTCTGCTGGTATCCGCTGAGCGTATACTGATAAAGAGCCGACTGTAGAGCGATGTCTGATTTCCAGTCCATTTCAGTGAAGCAGCTGTGATTTAATTATCAGAATGGTTAAATATTGTAGTCGCTCAAATCAGCTGAAAAGTGCTGAACTGAATTAAAGTGGTTGTTTACATTTTCTGCTGTTTCTGTGTCTTTTTAGGCGGGTGGCGGGAATAAGTTCAAATTGGAATATTTGAATATTTGAACAGAAAGTTTTTTTCTGTGTTGAGGCAAAAAATTTCTAGCGGTTGATCCCTAGGGGCTTCCATAGTTATCCTTTCTTAATCTTATCTTGGTAGGAGGCCCAACTCCGATTTCGCTCTTCGAGCTCTGTCTTATCTTATCTTAATCTGAATTGCTAATCAATTAATCCATTAATTCAGTTGTCAGTCGTTTATCAACCGTTTTCCAAAGTGAATGAACCCATTTTTAATCGAAATATAAACGTCCGGTTCAGGCCCAAGTTTGGAGTGACTTGATGAAAGTATTCCGGAAATTGACGTCCGACGTATTCCGTCTATTCCGCCGCCGCACGTATCCTACGCTACTACTTAAACAACCTTCGGTGTCATCATCGGTCCCAGTCTTACCTTGGCGGAGAAATACGACGACAGCCAGCGTTCTTGTTTGTCACTTTTCTAGCTTCCAAGTAACCCCGATGACTGGAACGATGGCCGACCCGAAAACCCTCGTCACGGACTCTCCAAATCTGTCTTCGGTAGTCCTCCGCTACCATTCAGGAGATGAGAGATTTCAATTGTCCATCACGATAAAGACGCGGAAGTTTAACTTTGATCGATCCGTCACAGAATCTACAGCAGCTTTCTTGGAGAAGGTCAAGTTCAATATAGCCAAAAAGGTCAAGAATTTTGAACCGGAAAAGACGGGAATAGTATTGATGATTGGATCCAAAGAGTACGCATCCACACATTCGGATCCTTTCCCACTGGCTGAGATCATCGCTGGAACTGAGCCTGTAATGTTTCGTTTGGGAGAGGAAGAGATCGCTGTGGATTTTAACCCTCCGGAAGTGACTTCAATTAAATTCTTGAAGCAGGCTCTGGTGGGGTTCCCTTTACTTCCTTTGAAAATGGAAGGGAGTCCTAATTTCAATGCGAGCGCATCTGAATTCCTGTGGGAGTCTCGGCCGGGGGAGGCTGAAGAGGAAGGGGCCAAAGGGAAGCGGCCCAAGGTCCGAAAACCTAGCAAAGAAATCTGGACAAGGAAGAATCCAGGTGGAAGCCTCGTCTTTACTCCAGCCGAATCGGACGCGAATTCCCACCTCCGGTTCACCTGTTTCCCATCAAACGGAGAAAGGATTGGGCTCCCACTGACGGTAGAACTTTCGCACAAAGTATCTCGTCCTTTGGTGGAGAATTTCTTGTTTAAGGAAAGGTTAAAGGTCATGGAGTCCTTGCCGAAGTCTCCTTCCGTCTTTAGAGTGATTTCATACAACGCTCTTTCTGAGATGTTAACGACCCCAGAATGGTTCAAAGCAAGTCCTAAGGAATCACTTGAAACTGACTACAGGCTTCCATTGCTAAATGCTGAATTCCGGGCATACCAGGGGGACATTCTGTGCCTCCAGGAAGTCGAGCGGAAACACTTTGAGGTAAGTCAGGACTTCGCTGATTGAAAACCGCTGCTAATGAGATGCCTTCATTTGCTTTCCAGCGTTATTTTGCACCTTTTCTTTGGAGTGAATGTGGACTGCGTGGGTGTCTATCACTGAAATCGGGAGAAGAGGCTTATGAAGGACTCGCAACATTCTACAATCCTTCCAAGTTCACTCTGCTGGAAACGGAAACAGTCGTCATCAGGGATGAAATGAAAAAGTTGTCATTCTATGATACCCTGGCCACGGTGCCTGGATTGATAGAAAGGCTCGAGGATCGCAACACGGTTCTACAAGTATCCGTTTTCCAGCACAGCAATGATAGTCATATCTTCATTGTTGGTAAGTTCTGACATTCCGTTCGTTAATTGTGCTTTGTTAATTGACCGAATTTTAATTACGCCATAGCTAATACACACCTCTACTTCAAACCGGATGCAGACCACATCCGTCTCCTCCAAACAATCACGAGTCTAAGCTACCTGGGACGGAAGCTGGAATTAGTCAAGGCGAGTCAATCCAAACCTGTTACGCTTCTCTTTTGTGGTGACTTCAACTGTACTCCGCCATTCGGATCTTATCGATTCGCTCTTAGTGGGAAAGTTACGGAAGATGACGAAGACTGGACTTCCCGTAAGAAATTCTGAATCCATTCCCTGAAATAACTTTTGCAATGTACGTTGTCTACTTTAGATGAGAATGAGAAAATTCCTGGAATTTCATTCCAGCACTCACTGAACCTGTCAACAGCGTTTCCTGCAGAGGAACTCACAACGATTGTTGCCAACTTTGAAGGGTGCATTGACTACATTTTCTTCCAACCCTCTATCCTCCGCCTTCTACAGGCGTATCCACCTCCTTCAAAGGCACAAATCGCTGAACTTGTGGGACTGCCGGTAGACCAAGTTTCCCTGCCCAATTTCCTGGCACCTTCTGATCATCTCCCAATCATTGCCGATTTTTCTCTGGAAATGGCGTGAGTTAATAAACATTTAGCAAATCTTAAAAAAAAGTTTGAATTCTACAAATTTTGATTTGATTTGTATACAAATTCTCACGGTTATATTTTTAACTTATAAAAATTCTTTAGTCAATTTTATCGTAATAGGATAACACTTAAATAAGCAACGAATTTAAATTTGAAGGAATATCACCTCCTACTTGCTACCATCCAAGGAGAGCAAAACTGAATTAATGTATACAGGGGATTAATCCATAAATCTGATTTAGAGGGGTCACAGGTTAGCGACAGGAGGATGCTGTGTAGGATTCTAACTCTGCTAGAATCCTATCCAGTTCATCTGAAGCGACTTTTTCAAACTCAAAGACACTGATAGTATCAGCGCACACAGCTCTACCAAGCGTCTTACCCTTGACCAAATACCAACTCCCCTCCATCAAATCCGCACGGCTCAGTTCCACCTCGTCGTTGCACGAACTTACGCCTGGCTCAAATAATTCATTGAGTTTATCCTGAGAATGGAGCTGGGGCTCATCAGCGAAAGGCTCATCCGCCAACTTCAGAAGGAGTTTCAGAATCTTCTCCACGGTGACCGTTGAGGGCGAGTCAGGTTCTGGAGCAGGGCTGAAGAACTTGTTCACACCAGTGGGTGAGACGCAGTCTTGCAGTGTGGGTGGAGGCATTGGAGAGAGGGTAAAAGGGACGTGGTCATTTTCAGTCGCTGGAGCCGGGGAATGGACACTTCCCTCACCGTCACCCCCGAGGTCACCAATACACTTCCCAATGATGTCATCACCAAGCTCAATTTCCTTTTCTTCCTCAACTTCATCCGGTTTTTCAGCTTCCTCAGCAGCGGGCTGAATCCCTCCTGATCCCGATGCTGGAGAAGACGGTAATCGTAAAGGGCCTGGAACTTTCGCCGTTTTACCGCTCACCGTTCCCTTATTTTGTGCAGCGATCGCTGCCAGTCTAGCCGCTAGTTTGGCTTTCATCTGAGGGTTAAACTTGTCCATTAACCCCGACATTCCACCCATGGTAATCTTGGTTGCAGGTTTATCCTTGGGCGGAGCCTCCGTGTTCTCCTTCACCTTTGCCCTCAACATTGCTAACGGGTCGAGTTTTTTAGGCGGAGGGTTTCCCACAGCTTCTTTCGAGACACGCTGCTGCAGCGCTGCAAACAGATCCGGTTTAGCTGGAGACTCCTTTGTTCCGTTGGTGGTGATTTCCTTTTGTATGACCTTTCCCCGTTTCTTCTCACCCTCTCCAGACATCTCTGGAGCTTTGCGCTGGTACTCTGGCGAATTGTTACCAGCAGACGCTGGAGTTTCGACAGGCTTGGGTTTTCGGGAGGCGGGACCAGGCCTGTAGCCAGTTTTAACTGAAGGGACTGTTGGCGCCTGTGTTGTTGGTTTGGTAGTTCCAGCTCCAGCGACCTCCTTCCCAGATTCAGATTTCACAAGACTTCCGGTGGTCGACCCGCCACCACGTGAAGTCGAAGAATCGCGTCGCTCACGATTCCCTTTGGATGTCGTGGAACTGGAGCGCTTCACCTCCTTGCTTGGACCGCCACCGGAATTGAGGGTAAGAGTCATCCGAGAGGAAGCGACAGAAGATGATTTACTTCCATGTCCATGAACTTTTGAAGCCGATGAATGTTTTTCCTTCTCCTTGTCAGTAGAATCCTTTCGTTTGATTTTCTTTTTCCTCCGACGCTCATAACCATCCGAGTCTGAATCCGAATCACTGCTGGTGCTTACTGTCTTTTTCTTCTTAAAAATTGACTTGGTTCCTTTACTCTTCCGGTGAATGTCGTAGTCTTCGTCACTGTCAGTGGTGAGTGGGCGTGACCTCTTGTTGTGGGTAACCTGGGATCCAATTTTGCTCTTCTTTTTTACGCTGCCGCTGCTAATGGCTGCAGCCGCAAAATTGTAATCATAGTCGCTCCCGGAGTCACTATCCTTTTCCTTTGGGGGAGGACGCGGAGGTGGTACAGGCTTGGGCTTGAGGGGCTTTTCGTCGTCGCTGCTGCTCGAGTTAACGGTCGCTGGTGTGAGGGCTTTGGAAGGAGTTCTCTTGAGAGATTCAAGAAATCGCCGGGATGCTGGTCCCGGGACAGTCAGTTTCGCTGGTTTATGACTTTTGACCTTGATGAGTTCGGGTCTGAATTTCAGTTCAGTGGGAATGGCATGGGTGGGAGAAACGAAGCCACCGAGATTTGTCAAGTCCACCCTCGTAACTCGGCCAAGAAGATATGGCCTCACATCAGTCAATTTAACATCTGGTTGGGTTTGAGACACTACAATTTTGCATTTCCTAGGTAATTTGTTTTCACCCATCACCGGAGTGATGGACTTGAACTCAGATTTGGGAGAAGGAGCAGGGGTGTCCAGAACCACTGACCCAGCCCCTGTTGCGGCACTACTAGTAGCAACTGGCTCATTTGGCCGCGTTTTCGACCGTGGTCCAATTCGTGGCTTCACAGGTGGTGGAGGTTTGGGTTTTGGAGGCGGTGACGGGGATGGTGATCTCTTGCGCACAAGTTGATTGATTGCCGGTTTCGGTTTTGGAGGCGTAACCTCCAAGTTCCGCTTCGGGCTGGCAGGTCCAGGGACACGTTTATCATGAATCCCTTTGCCTCCTGAGACCTTGATTGGCTTCTCCTTCTCTGGAAGGATTCCACAGACGGGACAACCCTTGGAGAATCCAGAGAGACTGTCGTCTACATTTGTTAGAATCCATTTCGCTTGGGCAATCTGCGTGACGCAAGAATCCAGAAGCCTGAGTCCACGGGCTACTTCAGCCTTGAGATTCGAGGATAGTGCATCCAACACTTTGACATGTTCAGCATGCGTAGAGTCCCCGTCCACCCTCATCCTATATTTCTTTTAGCTAATGAAAAATCACACAAATTACAGTGGCAGTTGTGCAGCACTGATATCGTGACTTTAGAAAAGGTGCAAAAAATTGCCCACAAATGCCTCTCGATTTCCTGGTCCAGTCGCTGTCGCAATATATCCTTGTATTTGACTGTCACAGTGTGTAGGTGTACTCACATAACTGAACCTAAAAAGTTGATTGAATTAGAAACCAAATTGACCAAGATAATCACCGATCAGGGATTAATAAAAATGATTTACATCCGTCCGCCCGGCGCCCGATGATTGAGGCGGAGTTCCGTTCCAGTCAGTCCGAATTTATTCAAGAGTACTATGAAGAAAGGGCAGACAAGTTTATCCCTTCCTCAAACTGTTGTTCGCTGTTGTCTGTCACATGTCAACTGGAGGTCGTTCGGTCGGTTGATCTAAACACCCAACGCAAAGTGACAAAGTAATTAAATTAAATCTTTCAAGTATTTCGGTATTTTCAGAGGAAGAAAAGTAAATTCATCGACGGCAATTGAGTGAGGGCGCTAAAATTTGAGAGTATTCTTGCTTACTAAAAAAAATCTAAAAGTTTAACGAAACTTTCCAAAACAAAAACAAGTTTCCACTGAACTGACTCGAAAATTCAAAACAGCTGGTGCCGCTGACGCTGCAAGATTACGCTTGATTGACGCCATTTACGACACTTCGTTTCTCTTCCCCGTCTTCCTGCTCGATCACACGGTGAGATAGTAAATTCCAGTAAACCGGTGGGTATGCCAGGCGTATTTCGTTTATTTTCTGTGATGATAACCAGGAAACCAGGATTCGTTCTTACCTTTGACCTTTATCTTTCCAGGCAGGACTCATTGTTGTATGTTTATCCAAATCCTTAAAGTTGCCATTGTCGTTGGAGTTCTGACATACCTGGCTGGATATCTTCAACTGGTGGTCTTCTCTACCGCTCGCTACCCGCCGGTTAAGCCTACTATGAGCTTTCGAGCGGTATTTGTCACAGTCCCAACAATTGAAGTTGCAAAGTCCCTTGCCTCGGGGATAATCTCAAAGAAACTCGCTGCCTGCGTTAACATTATTCCGCAAGTCACTTCGGTTTACGAGTGGGAAGGGAAAATCAACGAAGACTCCGAGGTTATATTGATGATCAAAACCCAAGCCCATTTATTCGAAGAGCTTTCCAGCTACGTCAAAGCAAACCATCCTTACGACGTTCCAGAAGTAATTGGGCTTCCAATCGAGCAAGGCAGTGCTTCCTATTTAGACTGGATTAAGAAAGTGACAACCAAGCAATAAATGGAGAACGCGCTTACTGGATTGGATGATGACGGTGACGTCCTTGAAATTGATGATGAGGAGAAGATAGCGCTTGCAGAAAAGTATAAGGAATTGGGGAAAGTCGCTTTTCTGGATAAGAACACGGATGGTGCCTTTCAGTATTTTACTCGGGGAATCAAGTATTTGGTTCTGATTAATCCGAAGACTGGATCCTTGAGTGTTATGCACAGGAAAAAGGCCTTACTTTCAGTTCTTCAAAATAATACAGCAAATTGTCATATACTGAAAGGGAATTGGGAGTATGCCATTGATCTCTGCAATTCCGTACTGAGCAGTGAACCCGAAAATGTTAAGGCCTTATATCGACGTGGGATTGCCTTCATGGAAATCCAGGTCAGCAACTCAATTTTCCAGTATTCCCAATTGGTTCCTGTTCGTACTTTTTTAACCTGAGGATTTTTAATTGGTAGGAATATGAAAAGTCTGCTCAAGATCTTTATGCAGCCCAAGCGCTGGAACCGACGAATGCTGCCGTGAAAATGAAACTGGACACACTCAACGCTCGACTTAAGAAATTCAACCAGAAATCTGGAGAAGCTATGAAAAAGTTATTCAATTCGTGAACTGATTTTTAGGTAACCTCAGGCAAGTATCAATAAAACTTCCATAAACGTCATTGTATTTTATTCTCATTTTCTTATTAGGATGTTGAGGTATGTCGCTAATTAACGGTTCATCCCACCCTGGTAGCACTACAGGAATTATTAGTCATTCACAATAGTAGGCGCGCTTATAAGTTACACACAAGGCAAACCATCTTTTCCACACACAAATTATTAATGGCTTTGATTAGTCTAAAAATTATCACAAAATGAATTTTAGCTTTTAACTTTTCCAACCACTATCCAAAGGGAGTTAAAAAGGCCAAAACCAAACGACTTTTCACGCCTCAGTCATTTTAGGGAGAACAAATAAGTTGGACCAATTTAATATGAAATGGATTTGTTTTTAAATGTCTGTTTTTTCAATTTGGAATGATTTAAATTCTGTTTGGACTTCATTCAACTGTTCGTAGCCCGAGATGCACAGGGACAGGAGGGAGGAGGAGCATAGTAAAACCGTACTGGCATTTGCCTACGGAAAATTAGTCGCAAATTCAGAATTGTGAATTAAATTAATTAATCTCTGTTGTCTGTAGTGTATGCTGAATAATATTTGGCACGGGGTAGAAATAGATGTGAAAGGGGACAGAAAAAATGAAGGTCGTCATTAAAATAATCGACTAATCAAATTTAGAAATCACGGAATTGAAAATTTTGGGATAACCCTTACCTATGACTTTAACCCGAAGTTACCCCTTTGACCTCTGTAGTGGTCTATGGTTTAACTCATGTCATGTAACCCACATTTTTCAGTTAATGTGGGATCAGAGTAAGATCATAGACCACCACTCCCGTATAGTGTTCTAAGATGTAAAAGTGTTAAAGTGCTTTACACCCAACCTACCACCCCTATCATTAGTGAAACTTAAAATTAAAACCACCAGAGTTTTGAAAAAAGAATGGAAACCCTTGCCCGTGATGATGATGTCCGCCATTTTGAGCGTCGGGGTCAAGTGGGTCCTCTCCATTATCAAATTTCTGCCGCTTCTCTGGATTCGTGAGGACTTCCTTGGCTGCCGCGATGTCAATGAACTTGGCTTGCGCTGCCTTTTGCTCTTCCCCTTGGAAGTTGTCCGGGTGCCATTTCTGGGCGAGTTTTCGATAAGCTTTGACTATTTCACCTTTCTTGGCATTACGGTTCACACCGAGGATTTTGTAGTAATCCCTCTTTTTGGACTGTTTCTGTAGTTTTTGAGCACGGGAAAGACCTTCTTGGGCACGGCGACTGTCTTCGCTCAACTCTTGTGCGCGCTTGTAATCATTAATTGCTAAAAGGCAAACAAACTAAGTTAATTTACGCTTCACAAAAGCACAGATTAGTCTTCCACTGACCTTGGTCAAAGAGATCGTCCAAGAGGTACGCTTCTGCCCGATCACAGAGAACGTCCGCATCCTCATTGATTTGTATGGCTTTGGTACAATGGTCAACGGCTAACCCTCCTTCCCCTCCTTTCAAGTGACACCAGCAGAGTTTACGCCTCAGTTTGAAATCAATTTGTGTTGGTAACTTCGGGTCTACTTTCAATGCCTGGAATCCAGTAATGTGGATTAATTAAGCGAACCGTTGGCCAACGGGGTAATTAGATGAAGGTCGATTTACCTTCTTCACATCCGTTACACAGTCGGCATACTGCTCGTTTTCTCCAGCCTTTGTAGCGTCTTGGAATAACTTGTCTAATTTCTTGAGATTTTTGTAGAGTGGAAAACATAACTTGCTTTCTGGATCCAATTTAAGGCATTCACGAATCTCACGGAGGGCGTCCTCAAGTTCACCTAATTGGTACTGAAGGGAGCTCAGTCTGTAATAACCATCAGTGTCGTCCATGACTAAACGAGTAGTGAAGCGAAGATCGGAGACTGCATGGGCGGACGAACCCAGTGTCAAATAACAATCGGACCGTTTATATCGGAGGCTTGGATCCCAAGGTGAGATTTCAATGAGCTTCGTCAAAAGGTCAACGCCTGTCTCGCAGTCGTTAACCTCAGAGTAGTATTTTAGCTCCTCCTGCATTTTCCAGGCCTCATCCACATTTTGGTAACCATGATTTGCCTCAACGTTATCCGGTTCTCTTCTCAACTGGAAATGGGAAATCATGATTAATAATTATCAGATAATTTATGCAATTCGGCTAAGGTTGCTTCCTAAATACTCAGTCATAGTCATATATCCCACATACCACATTCTCAAAGTCGATATGGGCTCTGTCCATTTTTCCTTGCTTCAGCAGCAAATTAGCCCGTTGCAGTAACGCTGATGAAAAATCCGGTTTCAACTCAATGACTTTATCAAAATCCCTGAGGGCTTGGTTATACTTCCCAAGAGCGAGGAAGACGAGAGCTCTCTTGAAGTAAGTTTGATAATTCTCCGGATCCAATTCTACAGCTTCATGGAATTGTGTGAGAGCGTCTGAGAATTGACGATTTTCGAGAAACTTTCTTCCCATGTCCAAATGCTTTTGTACATCAGGTGACGGTGAGCCACTATCCACACCTGAAATGTAGCACAAAGTTGGTTTAAGACATATCACCACCACCAGTCTCTGGTCGTTTGAACCTTTCCTTACCAGGATATGAAAATATGCTGATCCAGGAAAGTACAAAGGTGAACGTGTCCATTTTCATTCTTCCCTGGATGTCCACCCTCATTTTGGTTGTTGGCTGGATCGGGTCGGTCAGCGTCTTCAAAACTTTACATCAATGTTTGACTTTCCCAACGAACTCACCAAATCACTGATGAACCACTGATGACTGTACTGCTGGAGATGACAGATGACTGAAACGAGGATTCCCAGGTTCCTCCAGATGATCCAATCCAACCCTAAATCAGAGTTAAATTCACTCCTCTAGTTATGATTATACGAGATAAGGGGGGTGAACCAATTAATTAGACTTGACATAAATACACGTACCGCTACCGCTTAGAATCCAGGAGTTAATTGAAGTAAGTGTCTTCACAATTTAAATCACGTGTGGCCGTTTTATTGGTTTTTAGTCTAAAAGAGAGGAGGAGCTTTTGCAATTCAAGATTTTTCAAAACCGCCTGGGGCACATTGTGACGAAAATTTTGGGTTTCGGAGCGAAAAATTTTGTGGAATTCAAAACAGAATTTTTCGATTCAAAACACAAAACAAGTTTTTTGAAAACATCAAACTCAAATCAAATCAATTAAGCATCAAAGTTATAGAATTTAATTCCACTTGTACCAAGTGTATCATCACCAGGATGGGAAGGAACGGACGAGAAAGAAACGGCAAACGATCGCGTTCCAGGTCGAGGTCACGCTCACCCCGTTCTTCACCGCCCCGACGGAATAATAGGGCAAGGGAACGGAGTCGGAGTCGAACGCCTCCTCGAAGGTATCATTCAAGCTCTCACCAGCAACCCTCGTATTCTAATTTCAACAGCAATCGTGATCACGGAGACCGTGGACACTACCGTCATCACCCACCCCCAGATGAAAAGCGAAGACAACTTCGAGAACAGATTTGTGAAATTGGGGTGCCAGATGTTTGGTCCAGAACTCCCCAACATGCTCACGAGGAGTAAGTAAAGTTAATCAAGTTCATTGCCGTTGCCCCTTTTGGTCAGAAATCAGTGCTAACCCAATGCGTCTTGTTTTCCTTTTTCAGTTCAGATGATAAGGAAACCAGTGGGATTAGGATGGAGGAAGGTGAGGATGAAGGAAGAAAAAATGCTTGAAGGAAAAGCCCTTGAATAAGATTAGTCAAATGCTGAATTATTGTACAATTGCAGGATACAAATGGTACTTGCGGCATGAAACACCTGAGCGAAAACTGAAGAAGAAGAATAGCAAGAAGAGTTCAAAATCCAAATCCAAGAAGCGGAAGCGGCGTGCTAGTATTTCCTCTGATTCTTCAGATAGCGATTCTTCAGATCCTTCATCGGCAGAAGAAAGGCGGAAGAGGAAGAAGAAGAGCAAGAAAGCGAAAAAGGCTAAGAAAACTAAGAAGACGTCCAGCAGGAACCGAAGCAAGGACAATGAGAAGGACGAGGAAAGCAAGAAAGAAAAGGAAAATGCAAAGGAAACTGTCAAGGAGATCCTGAAGGGAGTTGTGGAGTTGAAGCGTAAAATTTCTGTGGAGGCTCCCGGCCCCGCCCCTGCTCCAGTTCCTGTACCTGTGCAAGCCCAGTCATCCAGTAGTGGAAGTGGCAGCAGTGACAGTGAGAGTGACGGCGAAGGAGAGGAGACACTATGGCTAGAGAAGAGTCAATTACCAGGAGAACCCACTGGATTTGAGGGAGAAGCGGAGGATGACCTCGTTGGTCCACAACCGAAACAAGTTGTCCAACTTTCTTTCAAGGAGTTTGGCAAGGCTCTGTTACCCGGAGAAGGCGCGGCGATGGTAATTTACTTTTCACGTTCTTCTAATTACTTTGAAAAGTTGGCGACTAATTTTGCTCACATTTGTTTTTTAGGCTGCGTTTGTTGCCGAAGGAAAGCGAATTCCTAGAAGAGGAGAAATTGGATTAACTTCTGACGAAATCGATAAGTATGAAAATGTAAGTATGAGATTTCAAATTAAATTTCGAAAAACAAAATAACTGCATTCTCCGCTTATATCTGTAGTTTAATCAAACCTAATTCTTATGAAACGATTTTTTTTTCAGGTGGGTTACGTGATGAGGTAAGTGATTTGATTACTTTTCGGAGTGTCTGCCACGATTTTATTCCTACTTTGCTCGTTGCTAAAAATTCATATTTCTACTACAGTGGTTCCAGACATCGGAGAATGGAAGCCGTTCGTATCCGAAAGGAAAATCAAATCTACTCTGCTGACGAGAAACGAGCGCTCGCCATGTTCTCCAAGGAGGAACGTCAGAAGCGTGAGAATAAAATCCAGTCACAGTTCCGTGACCTCATTCACAAGAAAGTCAGTAGTAAGCACAAGGATTAGAGCGTTCAATGGACCGCCGTCAGACTCTATCCGGCCCGCCTGTTTATTTTCCATTCCTCTCCCACTTGTAAGATTTTGATTACATTTAATTACTAATTTTATCCTTTTCTCATTTCCGGAATAAATAGGAGTCTGATATTGCGGAATGTTGATCGTGGACTGACGTCTCTTTCATTGGTAGGTGTCGATAGAAGAGCGTGATGCACTCGTTACTTGGTAACGCATGAAAGAGTTGCACTCGGGATTCCTCTTCGGTCAAGAGTTTCATAACTCGGTCTAATTCTTCCGAGGGACGCTTCCCTACCTCGCTCCGGTTCTCTTCAGTCTGTGAACCACTCGACGCTGAAAATGTCAAGCTGGTCCTGGGTGGGACTGTAATTGATTCGTGGAAATAGTAGTCCAGGATCGGAAAGCAGAAGCCAGCAATGACTCCGGAAACGTGCGTCGCAAAGTGCTTCCCCTTTACCAACACATCTGCCAGGACGCCTAGAATCATTTTAGGGGAACGTTCAATCAATTCAACTCGCAATTTCCCTTTCTTTGACCAACCTTCGAAGAGTGGTTCCCACGGTGCGAAGTTCCCAAGATACATTGGAATGAAACCGAGCAGAAGTGTTGGCCCACGTCGCTTGCCCGCATCTCTGGACAACACCTGGATCATCTTCAGCGCAAATACGACATCTGTCCAAATACAATCAAAATGACTTGAGGTCACGCCGTTGTGAGTCGATTTTAGAATCCTTACGAGAGAAACCGGAAGTAAAGTGTTCCTCGTGGGTCTCACAAATGTAGGTACACAGAACCATGTGGAAAGCGTTTGCGAGGATTCCCATTAGGAGTATGAGGAGGAACATTGGGAAGCGTCGAATCTTCCTCTCCAGGTACCTTCCTAATGAGACCAGAGGTCACTCGTCATGACTTATCAATTCGGAATTGCATGGCTTCCTTACCTAAGGCCATGAGACTGGTAGCATTGATGACGAAGTTGGTTCGAGAGAAATGGAAGAAATGAGCCACAGCCAGTCGCCAAAGCTCCCTCTCGGTCACGACCTTCTTCCAACTGACGCCGACTTGTGACTCTTCCTCGATTCCCCACCGCTCAGCCATATTGTAAACCAGGATCTAAAATTGGTCGGAATCCAATGAAAGTTACACCCAAACAGCTCACGAATGTCACTTACGAGTAGGATGGCGACACTTGTGGCGACCACCGGGAGTGACGTCAGACAAGACTCGGAATTGTCATCAATCGTAACCACTCCATTCGGGCGTTCCTGCGGTTCCTTTTTGGGGCCTCGAATGTCTGTGAGGCTCGTTACGCGTTTCAGGGACCCCCGAGGCATTTTCGCGGTTACGACCGTTACGACGCAATTTTACGACATGTATCCTGGGTTTTCGAATTTGTGGAAATTATTGGGATGCGTAGAAAAATCTAACGTAACTACCATTTATTGGTTTCCATGGAATCGGGTGCAAAAAATAGGAAAATAACACGAAATCCCCTTTGCCTTTGTACTTAAATTTTTTTCGTTTTGTTTTTTTCCAAACTCTTTCATTCTGCAGGTAAGAAGCAGCAGCGGAAGTAAGTCTGACCTCTCAGTCAGTATTGAATTTTGTAGCAAGCGAAGGAAATGGACTCATCAGGCCAAGCCGCACCAATGTCGCCTCGGGACAGAGGTGACCAGCAAGACCATCAGGCAAGCAGCAGTCAACAAGCGGGACCCAAGACTGAGTCACAACCGCAGCAGGTGGAAGTATTTTGTGGCCGAATTCCAAAGGACATGCCAGAGACTGAGATCCGAGACTTGTTCGGAGCTTTTGGACCAATCACGGAGATGAGAATGGCAAAGGATCCGGTCACGAATCTCAACAAAGGATTTGCATTCATTTCCTTTCTCAAGCCGGAAGATGCTATGAAGGCAATCGCCAAGGTCAACGGGAAGCAAGTCCGACATCGCCAATACCTCAAGGTCACTCGCTGTCTCCCAAATACTCGTCTCTTTGTCGGGAATATTCCCAAGGCCAAAGGGAAGATGGAGCTCCACGCGGAGTTTGCAATGAGAACTGGTAAGGACTAATTCAACCTTTTCCTCAATTACAAATTGTCGCTGATGAATTGACGCTGCTGACCTTTTCCCCCATAGATGGACTCAAAGAAGTCATCATCTACAAGTCACCGGACGATGCCAAGAAGAACCGTGGCTTTTGTTTCCTGGACTACGAGTCACACAAGGCAGCGGCCAAGGCGAAGCGGAGGCTCTCCATGGATCAGACACAAGTTTGGGGATGTGACATCCTCGTGGACTGGGCAGATGCTCAACAGGAAGTGGACTCGGACGTCATGTCAAAGGTCCGGATTCTCTACGTTCGGAACATTTCCGCAATGGTCCTGGAAGATGAGTTGCGGACAATGTTTGAGCCCTTTGGACCCTTGGAGCGTGTCAAGAAGATCAAGGACTTTGCCTTTATCCACTTTGCCTCAAGAGATGATGCGAATGCCGCAAGGGAAGCCCTCAATGGAATGAAGTTACGAAATGTCGCCATTGACGTCCAGTGGGCCAAACCACCCACGGATAAGGAGACGCGACAGCAGATCCTTCGGGCACGCGAGAGGAGGCTCATTGCCCAGCAAGCCCTTCGACCCGTGTAAGTTTCGCTCAAGTAAAATCGGGGTATCTCTCACAAATTCCCGCCATTGCTATGTGGTGTAGCTGGTGTTGGGGCTATA
>JAQIWD010000991.1:0-15110 GCA_034694825.1 Anurida granaria
TTTGGCATCATTTCTGGAATTTTGCAAGGATAAGATGAGGAATTTCCCTGCGCCCAATCTGTGATAGCTCATGAATGCTCATGAATGAAATGTTGTCGAAAAACCTTGAAATAGTTTCTGCGCCTACAAACGTTATTTATCTGAATCAAATTGTTTGAAAAGTAGGAATGCATCCTCCTATTTGTCAGGGGATGATAAGGAAATATTTCTGCGTGGGATGACAATTCATAGAATTAAAAGAAGAGATTACATTCCCAAGTGATACATTTTTATGATTCCACAACTAACTCCTTGTTTCCTTTGTCGGTAAAAGTGCTATTAATTATTTGTTACAAAAAAACGCAAGGAGTACACCATAATTTTTACTTTTTGAGACGGGCATAAAGTCATTTTTCACAAAAAAATAGAATCTCTGAAAAACTTAAATTTTTTAAAGTAGATTTTGCGTAAAATTTGCCTTCCTTCAATATGGATTCTTGGTGAGAATTGTTAACTACGGACAGACAGTGTCTACACTGGCATGGGCAGGTGTTGTTAACTACGGACAGACAGTGTGTACACTGGCTTGGCCATGAGTCGTTTCACGCAAAATTTTGGTTATTTGATTTTTGAGCCAAATTTCAAATTTTTTATTTTTTAGGCGAAATTTTTATTTAATTAAGGCGAGCTTTAAGTTTTTAAAACTTTACATTTTTTTTAACCCTGCATGCGTCGACTACTTAAAATCAAAAAAGTTGAATTTTCTGGGCATTCCAGTAATGCCTAAAAAGACAATGGGATCTCGTTGTAGGGATAATTAAAGGAACGTGATTTAAGAATAGATGAAGACCTCACAACAATGGAGTCGGTGAAGATAATGACTTCGTCGGTGGGCTCATTTTTTTCAGTAAAGAAATTTCAAGGGTGTTTCCCGTTCCCTGCATCTCTCCAACAATCAGCAATTTTTTAAACAATCAACTTGAAAAATGCTTTTGGATCATGTAACAATGAATTAAAGCAAACTTTACTACGCAGGCGCACCAATTGATCTCCAAATTAAGGAGTTTTTACTCCCGCCGCTTTCCTCAATGAATTCCCTTTCACCTGCCTTTTATCTCGGCCTCTTTTGAGACCCAAAGAATGTGGAGAGCTCGTAATTTTCTCCATTGTTAAGGGAAGGGCCCTTGACAGATTCATAGGATTCTCAGGGAGGTAAAGATTCATTATGGGAAGGGAAAACGACTTTTGTGGGGTCCCGTCTCGTTAGAAGGAGTTCATTTTAAGGAGTAAAACCACAGTGGAAGTGGAGGTTCCCTTATTATTAAGTCATTACTCATTTTATTCCTTTGGTTTCAAGGAGAGAGCCCTATGGAAACTGAAAAGTCAACAATGTCTTCATCCAGGAGGACCCCCATTGTTCCTCCATTGTTGGAAGAGAGATTTAATGGGGAAATTCCAATTGGCCATTGGCCCTTATCTGACGAGGATGACAGGATGAGGTCGGTCTCACCTGGACAATGTACAGACAGAAGTCTTCCCATTCTACTCACCTCCTATTCTCAAGTTGTAAATCTGTCAATGCACAAAATCAAAACTTGACATAAACATGGTCCTGTCTAAACGAAAATTTCTTGGAACCCTTCGAAAACAGCTCACTCACAAGGGAACCCCCATGTATCATTGTCCCCAAAATCTAATTCGAAAATTAGGGAGGATGATTCAAATTCGCAAGAATTGTACACGGATATCTATATCTTTGTTATTTTAATTTCGTATATTTTAAACCTAATTTTGTGTTTCTTAGTATATTTAAAATTTTGTGTATTTTTTAACTCAAATTCTACATATTTTTAAGTCTAATTTTGTATATTTTTTAATTTAATTTTGTATATTTTTGAGCCTAATATTATATATTTCAAGAATTTATTTGTATATTCGTTATCAAACGTTGTATATTTTTTAAAGTCCTTAAAATCATTGTGCATAGATTTTAAAATTTTAACTACTTTAGTATCCATTATGAAAAAAAAAAAATTTAAAAAAAAGGTTTTTTTTATTTATTTATTTTTTTGAAATTTCAACTTTTTGTTACTTAATATTTTTGTAGCATTTTTGGAATTTTTTTTTAAATTTTATTCATTTTCTGGTGAGATTGAGAATTAAACATGCTGTGGATACCTCTCGAGACCCGAGGACAGAAAAATATGTCCATCAGAACGTATAGAACGGCGCCTGCGCTCATGACTCTCTCTTTATCCTTCATAGTACGTTTATGCAATTAGTATAGTGATGGATTGGTACAATTAAATCCCGAGTGTAAATTAACCACAAGGTTAATCGCAATTAAAACTTTGTACCCCCAGATCTCTGTCCATTTCCCAATGTCTCCAGCCAGACGCCTCTTCTATCGGAAAGATTTAAGATAAGCTCATCCAACTGGAATTAGTTGGTACGAAACCACAGGCAAAAAAAAAATATTTGCATAAAAACCACATGTCGTGTGAATGTGGACTCTGGATGAATTTGTCCATTTTTGTTGATACTTGTCAACCACTCTCATATTCCTCACTATGAAAAATTTAATAAAAGTGTTAGTCACTGCCTGCATATGGGGAATGACGAAAAGTGGGACATTTTGATATCTCAATAAATCATTACCTGGGCTCTTCATTCTTCTTACAGGCGCATGTGCATTAAATCTCAAAATGAAAAATATACGAAAGTGAAGGGCTCATAAAACGTGACGGCTTTTCTTAAGTTCCTTTCTTAAATTTACCAGAGAGATCATTAACTGTTATCACCCAAGAATTTGAAAATGGGGCATAATTAAGGTGCATTTTCGTAAAAGGGTCTCTGGAAAAAGGGTATTTATGGCCATGACTTTTCTTAAAACACCGCCGCCCTACTCCACAACTCCACTTGAATTTCAAAGATTTCGAATCCCGAGAGATGCATTTCTTCCGAGATGAAAAAGAAGGAACAAAAGAATATGAGTCATTACGAAATCATTATCTAACGACAACTACTCACGAAACGTTTTACTCTCCCACATTCTTCAAACGAAAACCAAGTTTTTCTTCAACTTGATCAACTTCCGAAGGCACAACTGCACATGATTTTAAAACAACCCCTTGCCCAAGCCATTATTGACACTTTCTGTCCGTAGTTAAAAAGGAGCAAAAAATTTTGAAAATTGCCGAAGTTGGTAGAGATGGTAGAATTTCAACTTTGAGCTTTTGGTTTCGTTGGAACGACGAAATGAGACCTCAATTCTAATTTTTGCAATGTAAACATTTGGAAAATAGACACAAATCAATCATCAACGACCCTCTCGGCAAGAACTTTGAAGAGACACAAAAGAAATTTAAGGATCGTGGTATAAACAAACAGAAGAGTTAACGAGACGCTGTAAGTTTCAAAGTTCTTTCCTCCGCACATGTGTCCAATTGGTAGGATAAATATGTCTGATCTACATTTCGTGGAACGGAAGTGGCGAGGAAATAAATTAAATCAAACCAAGGATAAGTTTGAAGGAAAAAAAACATCAAAGGACGCGAACTTTTTGTTTTATGCTCAAACATTATTCTTTCCTTTTCGTGCTCCAATTAATTTCGGAGGAAGATTCGCCAGAATGTTGTCGATGCCTTGCACTTTTTTGACACCAGTGGAATGAAATGTGTGTTTTCTTGGGGGATTTTATGTAATAAAAGAGTAGTAAAAACTATGCTTACCCTGCAGAGACAAGTGTAACAAGGGTCATGAAGAACTCCCGGAAGTGACCAAACACTTCCCTCGTCGTCACACTGCTGAATCGTTCCACTTAAACCTACAAAAACGAAACAAAAATTTTTATGGTTTAAACAGAAATCGTTGACAACAGCAAATGCAAATGCAAAAAGAAAGAAAAAACTTCCAAAAATTCTGGAAAATTTATTGAAATTAAAAAAAAAATTGACAAGTTTCTGTGCATAAATTTCAAAATGTATTTTTTTTTTCAAAAAAAACTGAAGCCCCATATTTCAGGTTTCAATAACATGAACTCGCGGAACGAGAAAATATAATTGCAATGCGACTTTGTTAGAATTATAAAAGAAAAGCAGAAAATTTATTCCCTTTTCAACAATTAAAAACCTGAGAGGAATTATAAATTTGAGCGGCGTAAACTTTAAACAATTCTAGCGAAACGTTTTAATTCCCTCCCAAATTTTTTAAAAAGTTGTCGACTTTTTTAAAATGTATTCTTACCGGCAGGAGTTTCAGATGCACCGGTAACATTTGTCACTCGAGCTGAGAGGAATAAAACAAAGAGGAAAAAGTAGGACGACGACGACCACCGCGGCCAACTTTTCCGGTTGGTGGTAAAATTAAAAAATTTCCAAAATCCATGCCATCTTTTTTCAAAATGTGGCTGGTGGTGGTGGTGACTAAAATGTTGAGAATGAGGAAATACAAATGTTGGAGACTTTCCTTCCATTTCTTCTTCTTCTTCTCCTTCATGTAATCTGAAAACCATTAATTATCACACAACATTAATTTTCAGACTCAGCATCTTCTGTCAACCCAACATCGTTTTTCATAACAATCCGAATCAGACATGCGAATGCTCACCTAAGGAGACTAGAACATGTGTACGTCCAACAAAATTTGCATTCGAAAAAACGCCAAACTTTAGTTTTTTTTTTCTCTGCGAAAGGTTTTGCCCATTTCTCAAATTTCCTCAAGATTTTGCCCTTATTTAGTTCGAAATTCTACAGTTCTTGCAAAAAATTATATACAGACGTCCATGTCATGTGCCAAAATCCGCTGTGTTGGATAAATTGCACGTGCGAATTTGTTCAAGTAAGCGTACATGATCAGATTGTGCGGGGGTTCACAGGGAACAAAGGAAGCAAAGGAATGTGAATTATGAAATTGAGTCCGAAAATAAATTCTGCGACTCTAAATTTAGATCGTTTTGTAATAAAAGTCTCCTTTTGATTTGTATTTCTAAAAATACAAGTTGGATAAAGAAAGAATTTGCAGAGGGAAGATGCGGATGCGGATGGTTAGTTCCATGTAGGTGGAAGGAGGTGCGGTAACCCCACGTGCCTCTTTTGAATCCAACATTAATTTTTTTTGCCCAAGAAATGTCCAAAGGTTCCTTGCCTATAAATAATTTTCCTCCATTCCTTATTAAATACTTTCCAAATGCATATTTGGCTCTTGAGCATATTATTACAAGGAGATCCAAATTGTTTGCAAATTTATAAATAGACGCGGACTAGGCGGACGGGATGAGAAAAGGGTTAAGTCAACAGGACACGTTTTTAATTAGTTGCAAATTTTTTGCGCCTTTAATCCTCATCCTCGCCTGTTGGATTTGCGGATTTGTTTTGGAGATTTTGATTGATGAGCCCCCTGACTCAGGACTTTTAATCTCCAGTGCCTGGACTGGGCAACACCAAATCCCGTGTCCTGTCCATATGCCTCATTTCCATCCATCAATCATTCACTCCACATGTTTGTCTTGATCCAAAGTTACACAAGATTAACATACGACGATGGGGAAAAACGAGAGCAGAGTTGGGCGGTGGCGACATGGAAAAGTACCGAGGAAGTCCGAATTTTAACGACTGTCATCTTAAATCCTCCGACAATGGAAATTAATGATGCCCCATGTATTTACTTTTGGTTCCTCTCCTCAATCACGATCATCACGACGGCCATTTATTTGTTTAGACAAAGGAGACTTTGGACATTTTCAACCTTTGACCCCTGCCGCTCTCCATCCCACCCAAGGAGAGAGAATGATGACGTTTTACTTTTTGGAGATCAATCCCCTGCGACTCAAGAAAAACAAAATCTCTAATCTTCTTCCCAATTTTGCAAAAAGTTAGCGTTTTGCAAAAATTAAACCAAAAGTGAGCGTTTTCCAAAAAATATAAGCATTTTTGCAAAATGTGAGTAAAAAAAAAAGTGAGCATTTTCCAAAAATTGAACCAAAAGTGAGCGTTTTCCCAAAAAAAAGTGCCAAAAAAGTGAGCATTTTGCAAAAATTGAACCAAAAGTGAGCGTTTTCCCAAAAAAAGTGTCAAAAAAGTTAGCATTTTTTTTAAAATTGTACCAAAAGTGAGCGTTTTTTTGTTCAAAAAAAGTGCCAAAAAAGTGAGCATTTTGCAAAAATTGAACCAAAAGTGAGCGTTTTCCCAAAAAAAGTGCCAAAAAAGTTAGCATTTTTAAAAAATTGTACCAAGAGTGAGCGTTTTTTTTTCTAAAAAAGTGCCAAAAAAGTGAGCATTTTGCAAAAATTGAACTAAAAGTGAGCGTTATCCCAAAAAAAAGTGCCAAAAAAGTTAGCATTTTTTAAAAATTGTACGAAAAGTGAGCGTTTTTTTTTTTAAAAAAAGTGCCAAAAAAGTTAGCATTTTGCAAAAATTGTACCAAAAGTGCGTGTTTTTTTTTTAAAAAAAAAAGGAGTAAAAAATGTTAGCGTTTTGCAAAAATTGAACCAAAAGTAAAAGTTTTTCCAAAAAAAAGGAGTCAAAAAAGTCTGCATTTTTCAAATATTGAACCAAAAGTGAGCGTTCTGCAAATCACGCGTGTGGATTCCTTTCATTGGAGTTGTATGATCAATTAACTCCCGTTTTAGTCACGTTTGGTCTTGTCGCTTGACCTTTGGGCTAGCCGGTCCCTTTGCGATTTTGAGCCTCGCAAATTTAGAAACGAAGGAAGATGTCCATGCAGAGGAGGCATGAAGATGAAAATCTTTAGGAAAAATACTCATTAAACCCCACTTATCGTAAATGTAACAAGTCTAGAGATTAGCAGAGTCCAAAAGTATTAGTAGGAGAAGATGGGATTCAGGAACCCATTAACAATAAGTTTTAGAAGGGAATCCCCAAGATTTTTGCAATGGGTTTGATTGCAAAAAATTCCGCAAAAAACGTAACCTGATTCATTGATGGAATTTATCAAAAAATCCCAAAAGTGGTGCTAATTCCACTCAACTTTGTAATATCTTCATTTCAGAGGTGCAAAAAATGGGATTATCAAGTCCGTTCTTTTTTTCCAGTGTGGAAGTTCAATAAATCCATTTCTCTCCTGCCAATTTTTTGCGTCGAGGAACAAAGGAACAAGTGAAGGACGTTTAGTGGTGGTAGTGGTGTTCTGAAATAATCGAAAATTCGCAAGTACGTTCGCAAATATTCAATTATTGTTTATTGAGTTATTTGCCAAAGACGGAGATGGGGAATATCTAATCAAAAAGGTCAAGTTTCTTCCTCTTATTGCAAAAAAATAACCCCCACCACCACCACCACCACCTACCACTTCAGTTCCCATTTGTTCTGACGGATTTGGCAATACAAAAGTTTTGCTAATTTGTGCGGTTCTACAGGGAGAAGGAATTCCCTCATTATAATTTCTGCGAATTTGGGCCTCCGGTTATGACGAGAGTGATTTTTTGTGTTTTGCTCTATTTGCGGAATAAAACTAGGACCACTACCAGCAAAAAAAGGATGATTACGCCAAACTGTCCCACGTGGACACTCCCTTCATACTCTCTTCACTCCTAGTTTGCAGATTATTCAACTTGGGATTTACAATGGGCACTCTCAATTTCGCATTGTCGCAAAACCAAAATCAAACGGAGGGGGGATGATTAGTTGCGTAAATATTTGCACTGATTTTACCTGTTGTGGAGGAGGGTTGTAGATGGAGACAAAAGGACGTCGCTTGAATGGACCTCGTCCCCTGTCCAGCGTTCGCAGTAAAGTGGGGGGACACGGGGGTCAGTGGGTGGGGTCATCACGTCCGTCAGACCAAGAGCGCTGCTGTCCTTCCTGCTAGTCCAACGACAAGGATTCGAGTAATCTTTTGATGATTTGCAAACATCTGCTTTGTTCTTCATCATGGAGACCAAGAATCCTTCCTTTTTACGCCACTTACACAATAACTGGATTTGCAAAAATATTAGACCACATTTACATTCTTGCGCTTTTGCAAAGGCGTAAATAGTTCAACAGTTAATAAGTCAAGAACTGACAACCAATGCGATTCCGCAGATGCACTTTTGAAAGTTCAACAATCTCCAAGTTTTAAACAAAAAATGCTCCAAATTTTGAGGCGGTTCGTAGTCCAAAAACAAATGCGCAGCGTGTATCCTTTAAATTATGAAATTCTAGTCCACACTTTCACGGTTCCAAAAAATTTGCTCCGAAAATTTAAAATTCACAGGTTTGCACTTATTGTTTTGAAAATTCAGTGTAGATGAGGGAGTAAAAGTAACAAATTGTGCCTCGCTCGGACCGTTCTGTTCAAGTGAAAAGAGATTGTGGAAATGTGGTCTTGTCTTTATCCACTTTGTTCCTGGGCCCAGCGATTATCCTTCTTCAGCATCACAAATCAAGGCCTAGTTTCTGAGAATTCACTTCAACTTTTATAGTCTCGTCTTCTTAATCTCATCAAAACGCAAATTTTTTCAGGTTTTAAAAAAAATTCGGAAATACGACCAGAATAATATATTTTAGATCAAAATATTTTATATCAGATCAACATACTTTATTTTAGATCAAAATATTTTATATCAGATCAACATACTTTATTTTAGATCAAAATATTTTGTATTAGATAAAAACATTTTTATTTAAGCTAAACTTTAGCTAGTTTTGCCAAAAACGCCAGCGGCAGCTTAAGAAATTTACGTTTTTAAAGTTTATCAAGACGCGTTTGTAAAATTTTGCGCACCAAAGATGCTAGGAAAGCATTGTAATTTTTTGCAAGAATTTTTGAAACTTTTGAATTTTCTGGACCAAGTAGACATGGAGTTATGCCCAATTAGAAGCGAAGAAGGCACTCTTAACATAAATCAAGTTACGGTGTAAATTAGTGTTGGAATTTAGCAAAAACCGGGTTGTAAATAATTCAAAGTCCGTCCGTCCACTTACGACTAAAAAACGAGAGTACATTGATCTTGTCACTTGTAAAGTGCCTCTGCCTTTTACTATCCACTCTGTCCGTGTCCTCTGCCTGAAACATAAATGACACTTAATTACTTTTAAATTCTTTGGGTAAGAATTCTTACGAGTAAAGTGGTTACTCATAAATCAGGATTCAATCCACCAATACTTAAATTTTAGTTACAAAGCACATGCGCAGGACTGCCAAGTCGGATGTGGTTCATCAGAGTTCAACCAGTTCAGCCTTGCCTCACCTTGAACGTGTCAAGAAAACCAAACTTGGTGAACTTCTCGACTTTAAATTCCTCCTGAAATTTACTGCATCTCACCCTGGGTTGTTGCTAATTAGTTTTTTTTTGTAAAAAAGGATGAATTAACATCCTATATGGTTTTATTTTGCCAATTTTTACGAGATGCCTAAAATACGACAAGTGTCGAGGACTCATCATGGAAATGCACCACTGATTCACAATGTGCCATTTTTGTGCATCACGAGAGATTGGAGATGGGAAGATTGTGTGAGAACTCGAGGGAATCCCAATGACTCCCGTTCCTCTGTTGGGGTAGTTTGGAAATCCAAATGTCAAAAAAGATGAAACATGATCCAGTTTTAGGCGTCATTCAACACGGAAATTTTTGTATCCGGAGATACCGGGTTTGAAACCAAAGTTGCACCCGATACTCTACCCCAGCAACTTACGATTTGTTTGCAAAAATGGGAAAACCGACGCTAAAATTTTTCCCAAGAGAAGCGGATTCATTTCTCTTCTCTTTATCTTGGACTTCTACGCGGAAGTCATTCAGACGCTGATTGGATTTCTGTAAGACATTGAAGGAAACCGGTAGACTTTGCCAGATTTTCCTACCTGTAGGCACGACGACGAGTCGGGAGACGCACGGGGGGAAGGTCCCATGAAATCTAGACGAAAACCTTCAGGGTTAATTCCAGGTATTCACACAAATCGGCTTAAAAAATGACGGGATAAAAACAAAAGTCCCTCAACACTCCATAAAATGTTGAATCCAAAACCCTAAAATTGGACTTTGAAAACTTGGGGAAGGGTAATTTTCACGGGTCGTAAGACACGACACGACGACAGACGTCGGCACACCTCTGGGTTTTAAAATAATAAACCCATGGCGAGTCTTTTTAACTCCCTCCGTCGGTGGTGGAACAAATTATGTCGTTTTTGTTAGAAAAAAACGGACTATGGAGAGTCAAGACGCATTTTTTTGAAGCGGACATCCATTTGTTTCTAAATATTCCATGGCGTCCCTTTACCATACCTTGATGGGCTAATGACGCTGATCCACTTGATGACTTCATTGACACTTGGAGACCCTTGGACAAATTCCTTTGGGAAGAAAGAGGCCTTGGCATCCAAAAATCTTGTCTTTTTCTATTGACTCTTCCGTTTGAAAGACGTTAAATTCCAAACCCACTTTGGAATTTGGAGAAGATGAGGTTGGACAACTGGAAACGTGTGACACCTTTCGACTTAATGGAATTCTCAGATCGGACCAATTGATTACTTCCAAAGTGGTCCCTACGCACACTTGAAATAAATAACAAGCCCAGCCAAATAGGAAAGAAGCTTCAAAATTCTTCTCCTTCAAAAAGAAATTTTGAGAAAAGTAAATCAATCCAGAAAGTGAACAACGCATCAATTCTTTATTTTTGGTATTAGTGTAGTGTACTTTGTTTTTAACATTTTTAATTTTCTATTCCATCGATTGTTTGTTTCTAGAAATTCAAAATGTTGGGACCTGGAATTTTAATAATCTTAACTGTAATCGACTTGTTTTGAAAGGAAAAGTAGAATTGTGTCGCAACAGTTCTAAAAGTGTCAAGTAAAGTCTAGAAAAAAAATTCATAGAAGTGCCGCCTCAACAACTTCCACCTCTACATTTTCCAATATTCTCACATGGATTCTTCAATTCTTCAGCATAAAGAAAAAACTTTTCTTTCCAAACTTTTCTTCCAAACTTCATCAGTGATTTGTGATTAGTTTTTGTTGTGACTTGAGACGTCTTTTAAATCCTGTTGAGGATTAATTATTGGTAAACTGGTAAAACAAGAAATACGACATAGTTGCCCAGTCTCTTAAATCAACTACATGGAATTATCAGTACAAGAAATCAGGAAACAAGAAGCCGTTTAGAGAATCAACTCATCAGGAATTTGAGTCAATCTGAACAAAATTCGCACATATTTTTAGTGAGGACAAGGATTCGGCATTATACTTGAGGGCAAGGATTCGATGAGAGCATGCGCATCTGAAGGACTGACCACGTGAGGATTTTCCACCTATTGTCAACAAGAGATTTTGAATTTTTTTTTGTTAAAAATGCGAATTTTCGGTGATGATGAGGCTACTGGTAGGCAACAAGCAAATTGAATGTTGATTCTGAACAATTGTGAAGTGTGCTCAGAATGATGGAGCTCTCAAAAGTGTACATGGACCCTGCGGCCATTGTCAATTTCCTGCATGATTTCCCAAATCGTTTGTTGTAGGGATAAGATGGTTCCGAATTCTTTGAGTTCAATTTCCAAGCGACCAACACTTTCCTGCTCATTGTGTTCACATGTCCTGCCCATGCTAATAAGCTGTAAGACTCAAAGAGACATCGGAGGGTACATGCAGGGTACATCAGGTAAGAGGTCACGTCAACTTCCGAGAAACGGATGGTTGAGAAGATCAACAGGACAAGGACTGCCAGGATGAGCGTCGGGGAAGTGGCCAAGTAAATCCGAAATGCTTCATTCAGGTGACGCACAATGGTTTGTGCTTTTCGAAATTTAGCGCGACTCGCGTCACGGACGCCAATTAGGGCGGACTCGGAATCCTTTCTGCAAGCGCACAATGCACATTTTAAATTTGAATTTTAGGGGGAAATGCAGTGATGAAAATGCAACTCACTTGATATCTTTGAGAATGCTCTTGACCCAGGCGGATCCAATGAAAATGAGAGTCCAGTTGAAAGTGATTGTTTGCAACATGGACATGACGAGAAAGTTTTCCAGGAGGATCAATGGGATTTTATACAGGAGAGGTTGGGAGTGGTCCATGTGATGCTTGCATTCCAGGATGATGGAACTCAGGAAATGTGGGACGCAGGGAGTGTTCACCAGGAGAAGCGCTAAAATTCAAATAAGGGACCCATTGAAATTTTCTACACATAAAAGTGTTTTCCTAATTTTTGCCTAATTTTAGGAGACTTTTTTGCAAATTGTTTGATTAGTATTGATAAAACGTATGAATGTTGAAATTAGTTGACTTTATGTCTTACGGAATTTTAAAAATTGGACAATTTTCCAGCAGAAGTCAATTGTTTAAAATTTCAAAAGTTGAAATTCTTTGTGTATTTTTTTCATGTTTTTTAACACTTTTTTCTAATTTTTCAAATATTTGCTGAATTTTTTTTTTAATTCCTTCAAAGAATTTTTTCAAATCTGAATGTACTAAATTTTATGAAGTTTGAACTTGCCATGCATCGGAGGATTGATGTAAACGAGGACCGAACTGATGGAAACTGTAACTGCTGTAAAGTCCCAAACAAATTTTTCTTTCTTCAGGGATGATTTCTTGTGGGCCAATTTTTCTGGAATAGAAAATAAAACAAAAAAGAATCAAATTAAATAAAATGAAAAAAAAATAAAAAATTCAGAGAATAATTTTAGTAAAATGATAATTTGGTTTTACCCCTCCGGGCTTCATCAACGTGAGCAAAAACCGCATTTGCAAAGAACATGATCTCATCCCTCTTGACATAAAATTGGAGATAGCAGAGCATTTCCATGGTCCTTGCAATTGTGAAAATGAATGCCATGATGAAGGGGCGTGGTTCGGATTGCCCAAGCATCCCAAAGAATCGAACGAATGTAAAGAGGGTGACCACAATTTCAAAAAAAAGGACCGTGTAATGAAGCGTCAGATGCTTCCGGTTGGCTTTCTTGAACCGATAATTTTTGGAATCCCACCGGTAAGGGCAGAATTTAAAGTAGCAAGTGGCCCACATGGTTAGGCCAATTGCCTTCCGAATTTTCGAATTAAACATTTCAGTGCTGTTGGGATGCCGCAACTAGAATTTCCCCTCAAAAAATGAAATCAAACTGATCACTTTTCCTAATTTTCATGAGGGGTTTTATACCCCCTTCAACTCATCACCTGACAAGAAAATTCAATTAAAACTGAAATTAATCCATGTTGGATATTCGGATCAATTTTTAATAAACAGTCAGGATTGCAAAATTAATTTCCAATAGGAAAACTACCATCTCAAGAAGTCTCATCATCAGCCAAACTTAAAAGAAAAATTGAAATAGTTTCTAATTTAACTTTATTTTTGCAAGAAAAAAATCAATTGAAAAATAATTATTTACGAACAAGCCCCAAAAATAGGGCTTCAGTGGAAATTAAAAAAAAAAGGAAACATATGCTCAAAAACAGTCACCACAGAGACAAATCTAAAAAACAAAAATTCAATTGTTTTTTACATTCGATTTTCCTTTTCTGACAAACAGCTCGTCAACTCCTTACCTGCCTTGAATTCAGAAACTCCTTTGTTTTCTGCTCCTGTTTTCGTAATTTTTTGTCCAATTTCATAAACTTCATCATGGCTCCACTACACTCGTCGTCATTGTCGTCATCAGGCGGCGACTTGATTTCACTCATCCAAGAAATTGCGCTCGTCGTAAGTAAACTTTTAACACGTTTGATGTGGAATTTGCGCATTTCATACATTCCCACATTGCGCAGGTCTTGCGGAATCGCCCACGTGACATCCACGGCTTCCTCGCAGAGTACTTGGGGAAGAGGGATCGCGGAGATGTTGCTGCTGAAAAGATTCCAAAGGACCCTGCTGCCATCAATGCCCTTAACCGCCTCTACACTTGTCTTGACGGAGGGGCTTCAGGAAATGGCGGAGGGTCGGCAAGACCCACCGGGGTCGGAGGCGCCGGCGCAAAAACTACACAGGAAACACAAAATGCTGGGGGCAATGTTGCCAAAAAGGTACGGACTCAAGCCCGTTCAATTTAATTGGGATTAATTCCTGATGATCCTTAAGGGAGGGACCCCTTCGCGAATTCCGGTTTGGACACCTAGCGCGACTGCCTCCTCTTCTGCTGCTAAATCTGTGGCAAAAGGAAAGGAGACTTTGGGAGGAAACGCGTCCCGCGCAACTGCAAAGAATCTTAAGGTCAGTTTGAATTCTAAAAGCGACACATCACTGGCGACAAGTCGCAACAGCACTCGCCAGGTTCTCGGCGTCAACCAGGATGTTGGCAAGGGTCAAGGGTCGCAGATAGCAAAAACGCTGGACGAGGACAAAGTCCTGTCTCCGACCACTCCAGGGATTCCAGGGACTGCGGCCATTCCAGCAGGAGACTCATCAGCTGAAGCCGAGTCGAAGATCTTCCTTCAAGGAGATTCGAGCAAAGTCGAGGTCGAGGTCGAGGGTCGAGGTCAAGGTCACTCCCACGCACCTCCCCCACCACCGCCACCATCCATTCAGCGTCGGCGCCGGCGACGTCAGCAGGAAGAAATCCTGGCTGAGCCTCTTTTCAAAGGATACCTCCCAAATCCAAAGTTTTTTGAATCTGAATGGGATCTCTTTCGTCAGGTCAGAAAATGAGGAACATTGTTTATGAAATAATTTTAATTGAAAAAGAACAATTGGTTTTGATAGATTTTGTCGGGGAAAGTTGGAATTTTGGAGGCACCATTGCATGCTGCCATTGCTGGATGGATACTCTTGGCAGGATTCATCCTCTTGATTTTCGCCTTCAAGAAACTGCATGTCCAATTCAATTGCTGGAAAATGGGAGGGAGCTTCTACTGAGCTGGAATGCTGGAAACCTAAACAATACTGAGGAAAGGAAATACGATTTGAGTAATAGTACAACACAACCATAACAATTGGTAGAAATTACCTTATAACCATGAACCATGCTCGCCTTGTACTTATTGCTTCGTTGTTAAGACCGGCATAAATCTGACAGATATGCCGTGGGTATTTGAATAAATATGTTAAAATGACGGGGGTTACCTACCAAAACATGCTACTGCCCAAATGCAAAAACGGTTGCAAAAATTTATCCACGCTAAATCTTGTTTTGATTGATTTGTTTTATTTGACGTAGTGATGGCACACCCTTGTCAATCCACGTTGAAGTGGAAATTTACATTTTAC
>JAQIWD010000992.1:0-15106 GCA_034694825.1 Anurida granaria
TCGCAGAATTGCACTTTGGAAAAAAAGTCCAACTGCCATCCGAATCTGCGACTTTCTGCGAGGAAATGGTTGACCCCGGGTTCATATATTTATTTATTCGCAAATTTAGCATCTGAACTGCAACAAAACAAGTCGTAATATTTTGATACACTCGGTTATCCTAAACACAATGCCATGAACTTTGCTAAATAAAACGTATTTTCTACTTAGGAAAATAAATTAATTCAGTTTACAATAATTTAAGTAACAACATTACATTTTACGTTTTACATTACGCAACGTCAATAACAATGTAAATTCCCTTGAGATATCCAGTGAGAAAAGCTGCTTGCTTCCGTTTCTTAACAACATCTAATTAACATTAACATCTAATTAATTAAACCGGATACAATTAGTATGCTACCCTACAAGTTCAGTACCCAGTATATGGTTTACTCAAAAACAATGTAACCGTAATAAATATCTTGAAAATAAAGCAAGAAATGACTAGACGAAAAGAATTTGGACTGTAAAGAAGCATCAGCGACACTGACGCTGATTCCTTTGTTCACTTTTGGCACATTGAAAATAATGAAGCGGAGAAGGTGGATCAGAGAAAAGACTCCAGCATCGAGTCGTGCCGATTTGGTTTCCTCGGCCTAGACTTTCCAGGGCGACCTATCATTCCAGTGCTAATGGAAGCTCCCGAGTTACGCAGCACAACTACTGCTGGGTTAATTGGAATGAGACCAGTAGCTTCATTTTCCTTGACCTGGAATGGGCTCGTGCCGGATTGAATAATTGGAACTGGGTTCATTTGAGTACTTGATGGTCTCTTACGGCCCCCACCACCACCACCTCCAAAATCCCATTTCTTCTTCTGGACATCCGGGAAGTTTTTCACGGTTGAGAGCGGGGATGGGCTCAAATTCATTGTAGTCGTTCTCCCACCGTTGGAAATGAGTGATGAGTTTCGAGTCAACTTTGAGTCATGACCACCACCACCACTCTGGAAAGTATACGTGTTCATTCGCTGAAGCTGGAAATCAGCAGGGTTCCTAGTATGTTCTCCCAAGAAACAGATTCGTTTGAAGACTGGTACGTTTTCTATGGCTGACCGGAACCCGGTACGAAATCGAGAGTTCATCCAACAGTAGATAATTGGGTTACAGACGGTATGGGCAAGGGCAAGCCACTGGATAATTGGGAAAACGTAGGTCATCTCCTCCCAGGCCCAAATTGACGGATCCAGGTCACCGCACACCTGTTTCCAAAAAATGAGGAATTGCTGAATTATGTAAGCCACGAGCTCAATTTAGAAGCCAAGGGAGGCATGAGCATGAAATTGATTTGGTATGAAGCCTTTTCGCTTCGAAGCTTCCATTTCAAGATGCAAGTTGAGCAGAAGGGAGGCATTTAATTTTAAGACTTACAACAACCATATTAAAAGGTAGCCAGGAAACTGTGTACACGATTACCACCGTCAGCATCATCTTGATCATCTGGAAAGATAAGAAACCCATTATCCCTTGCAATTTATTCGTTGCAACTCTGAAGTTTAGGCCGAATAAAACCTCTTCTCCTAAAATTGGCACCCCATGAAGTGCTAACCTCCCCTTATTCGCACCCTCTGTAGAAGGGAAACGAGAAAAGTCAACATTTTCTTTCATAACTTTCAAAGTGAAAGCAGGTGAAAAAAAGTGACATGTTTGCTTTGTAATTAGTTGCGCGTGAAAGAAAGTTAATTTTAATTAAGTTAGTGGGTGGTGACGCAAAGCAAACTTTCTTTCTTTTTTAAATGATCAAACAACCTTTATATTTCTCGGCTTTTCATGGGGTAGGGGTGGGTAGTGTGGCGTGCGTTTGTTGTTAGAAATGTGAAATATTGAATTTACTGAGAATTTACAACAAAAGAGAATTCATGATGACGTTGACGGGTTCAAAAGATGAATGAATTCCAGAGAAAGCATTCAAAATTCATCTTAAACTTCCAAGTTAAAAAGAATCTTTTTGAAGAGAGTAATAAGAACGGAATCATGACACTTTCCATGACCTCTTTCCCCCCGTTTGATGATAAATCGACGTGTCCGGTGCGAAACGGAAACTTTTTATTTTATCATAACTTTCACCAAAAAAATTCTCTTGCATTGGCTTTCACCAAAACTTATTGTGATATCGATGGCATTGGAAGTTCTCTTTTGTAACATGCGTCCAATTTCACACGCTTGGTAAGTGTTAAGCCTCGATAACGTTAAAATGTTCAGTCGAACTAGAGAAAAGTGGAGAAAGCACTTTCACCCGGCCATTTTTCAACCTCCTTTTCAAATTAGTGATTGATGACCGGTGATTGATGAAGCCCATTCTAACTGGCACTCTTCCCTTATTAACAATTTATAATTAATGCACGTTAATCCTATATCTGGCAAGGAAAGGAAGCCGGGAGTTCGTAACCACTGACAGGATGCTTTCATCACTTTCTCCCTGGGTGAAGTTGAAGGTAAGCACATGGCTTAGCCTTTCAATTCCCGTGAAAATAAGCCACCCCGACTGACGACAAACATCCGGGATTGACAACTCCCAAAAACAGACAGAATTTCTACTCAAGTTCATCAAACCGGATCCGGAATGTCGGAACAATCCGAATCAGAAACATTGTCCAGGTTCTGTCAACGGAGGCGGAGATGATGATGAGGAATGAGGTGAATGATTTGGTATCTGCTTACAATCAGCATCCGTCCGTTTACCTCATGTCACCTTTCAGTCATCCACGCATTTCCGCCTCCACGCCAAAAGCTCAGAAGAAAATCACCTACCCACTTCCGTTGCGGTTGTTAATGGACTTTCACCTATCCACCATTCCCGCCTTCGCTTTTATGGTGCACTTCAGGGAACACATCCCGGATTTTGGAAAACTTGGTTTCATTCATCCTGTCGTCTATTTTGGTCGAATAGACTTTTATTGCGGGGGACCTCCATTAGAAGACCATTACCCTCCAGTGCACACAGACTGAGGAGAAACATTGACAGTACGCTTTGCCCAGCAGGTTAAAATAAAGGAATGAATGCTGGAAGCTATTGTTGTGATTCCGGAAAGGATTTGGAACTAGAAAGCTTTCACTTGGCCCACCAACTCTTTGTTTTGGAAACGACTAGACAAGGCTCTTTGATGTGGATTCAATGGACGGTGCAAAACTTTCACAGATCGCATTGTACTTCAGCCTGGAGCCTCCAGGCTCAAGACATTCTGAAAGGACTTCGAAGAGGAAAAGAAAAGGTTCAAGAATTCCTTCAGGGAGGAAGAACAATGGAGAAATGTTACCACCAATGAAAAATTGATCTTCCTCCTTCTCATACAATGAAGTGAAATGATTTATGACTTAATTAAATTTGTTTTCAATTTAGTTCTGGACAGAAGATTTATTTTGTGGTCTCGGAAATCAACCCGATGGGTTGGTTGAAGGATGTTGTGCTTCTATCCCGGCTCCGCTTAACAATTTGTAAAGCGTAAGATCAACGTACAGTAAAAGAACGAACGCTTTTCACCATTTAGGACGGCGTACCCCTTCACTCTTTAGAAAGAGAAAGGAAGAAAGCTAGTAATTGATCGTACGACGTGACAAATCTTCCGTAGCGCTTTCTAATGACGAAAGTCACGGTTGAATGAATGAAGAAAGCGAGGCGCAAAGGGTCCACGAAATGAATTGTTTTGTCAAAAGGAAACCCTTTGTCTCCGTCTTTTGATTCTCTTGATTCATTTTGTTGAATGAATCTCACTTTCCATCCAGTGAAACCTTTCTTCACTTTCTATTTGACACGCTTCCGGGTGACAGGTCAGATTGAGATAAAGCGTATTATAACGATACCCCTTTCTTACTCCGAAAAAGAGACGCATGGGAGTGGAAAATGACGGTAACTTATTGCGATACTCTTTCACAGTTGTACAAATTACAGAACAAAGATGAATTGACGTTCACATGTTGTAGTAACGATACTCAATAATTTTTAATGCTAAAAATACATCTATTTAAAAAAAAAAAAAAAAAAAAATCATTTTCATTGTCTGTGTTTTCATTCATAAAAAATTTCATAGATGAAAATGATCCCCCTAGAACTGTGAACTATTAAAATAATATGGGATTGTCTAAACTGTGTTGTGTTGATTCTTTATTCTAGAGGACTTAGAATTTATGATTTATTTATGCCATCCAAAGCCACTCGCAAGCGCCCAATGTCTTTTTATTTATTTCAGCTGCATTATACCAAACCCAAAGTAAAAACTATTTAAAAAAAAATGCAATATTCTGGCTGAAAAAAAAATGTCTTGAGTCACTTCGGAGAAGCAAAGACTAGAAAGCGCATTGGAAGCGCCTGGGAGGGGGAACCCACTGGGAAATATTTCCGAGTCACTGCTTAAAGCGTAGAAAGACGACTAGGAGCCGCGGCCAGCTGGAAATGGGAAGAGGATTAGATTCAGATCAGAAGTACATAACGACAATGGTAGATTTCTGTGTTGTGTACACACAAAGTATGGAAACAAGTTATAGAAAGCTTGTGAGTTTAAGGAAAGATATAAAAATCGAAAAAGGCATTACGTCCAGGTGTGGGAACCGTGTGGTGTGTTCCTCCTCTGACTCTGTTGGCAGATCCGACTTGAGCCATTCACGATGGTATTCCGTGTTTGTACGCTGCAGGTGGTGGAGTAAGCGAGGGAAGCGGTGGCGCTTGCCCTGTGGTGGTGGGGATGTCGGAGGAGCCTCCGTTTCTTGGAGCGACAGAGTCCACGGGAAGGGCAGGGACAGTGGACTTTGGACAAGACTTGCATGAATGCAGTCCGGAATCGGGCATTGATCCAGGCGTATATTAAAGGATTGTAGGTCGTATGGGCCATGGCCAGCCAATGTGACCCAAAGTAGAGGTAAATGAAAATTTCAGGTGGGTTCTCAATGGCAGGAGGGTAGATCCCTAGCACAAGGTTCATGGTATTCATGGGAAGCCATGCCAAGGTGTAGCCAGCCACGACTGCCAACGTCATCACTACTGTCTGTCAAACAAGTAATAACAAGAACATGAGAACGTACAATTACAATAATTAAACAATGGAGACTTTGGACAGAAAACAGGACAAGGAGGGAACGAAGTTAGGACGAAATACTCAAGACAAGCCCCAGCTGCGTAGGTACATGTAACATTAATTAAACCCCCGCACATTGTACTCCGGGGGCCTTTCAATTTTTGAACATGAGCAGATGTTGACATTCATTTAATTTCCAGTACTCCCATTACTCCCAGTGTTTCCAGCATCTCTTTTTTTCTAGTCCTTGGAGAGAGAAAAAACCGAGAAATATCTGGAAATTTGAGACAATTTGGTGGGCTCGAGAAAGTTGAGCTCAAAATAGTTTTAGGGTATGGGGGCCTGCCATCCTGGAAAATGCTGGATGGGAAAGGTATATTAACCCAACAGACTTCTGGAAAATTGGAGATTTAATACAAAGTACAAGTTAATTGGCATCCAGTTCTAGGATTACTGGGGCGCTATTCTTTTTGGTTCTAGAAAAATAAATGGAATGAAAGAAAATTCTGCTCCGGATCTCACGTCGAGGCCCTAACGAAGAGAACTTTTACCTTAATTGTTCTGCTCGCAAGAACAATATGGACTTTTGCTAATTGCTCACTTGGTATAATTGGGGCTAAAATGGACCATTAACGGAAGCAACTTTTAGTTTCCTGGTATAAAACTTATGACTTATCCAAGCATTCTACCAACACGGCTCCAGCAGCATACGTCCAGCGTTGATAAATTACTCCGAGTCCTCGCTTTCTCTTCAAACCAATTAGGAAGTAATTCCTGGTAGTGGAGCTATTCTAGTCATATTTCATTTCGTGAATAATAAGTTCCGGGGAAGGAGGTCCTTACACTTTTTCATATCGATATGCGGGGATGATAAACTTAAAAAATTACTCTATTAATTTGATTTACTTTCGGAAAGGCTGAACCGCTGAAGCTCGACTGAAAAATTGAGCACTGGAAAAGGAAAATTCCCTTGGCTTATTCCCTCCTTTGGGTACTCCGCCTACGCTGCAGCGCTAAGGAGCATCAGTTTCATAGTTTGGAAATTAACTTTGCCAGAAATGGACTCCTTACTCCCACCCACACAGGCATCTCTTACCTGAATAGCAGTAGGAGTTACATAGTCTTTCCAATTCCCAGAGCAGGATTTATACCCTTCAATTTTACCAAAGAATTTGACGCTTCGTGGAATTTTAGCGTTTCTGGAATACTTTCACTCCCATCTTCCTAAAATGGAAAAGGGAAAGCACGGGAATCCTTCCCGAGCCTAATGGCCCGTATCAAAGTTGTGTATTCTATCAAGGAGCAGGGACAGTAATAAATCCACCTTCGCTTTCAAGAATATTGAAGGTGAGTTTACTCCACCCACAAAAGTAATCAGGCTCAGATTGGCAAACATTCGTCCGTACAATCTGCTGACGTTTCCACGTTTCCATACAATCCGCCCGCCTCGCCCTCTTTTCATTCTTATGTAATAAAAATTTACATTTTGTATTCTCGTGTTGCTTATCCAGTTTCAGGACTCGCGTTTCCAGGATTCCCATTCCTGGTTTTAGGATTCATAAAAACTTATGCAGGTCAAATAGGGGTCGAGGTTGGAATTTAAAGCCCTTATTTAGCAAAACAAGGGCCTGCTGGCCTGGTGCCAGAAAATGAAGTGCCTCTGATACATAATTTGAGGCTCAGTCCATGCATGTGCGTCGTAAGCAAACCAGCAGCAGCAGTATGACTGTTGACTTGTGAACTTATTCCCAAAGGAATGGTTTCAATTTTGCTGAATGTAGAGGAATGCTGGAATATTTGCAAGCTAAAACTTCATTCCCCCGTTCATGGGAGATTGACTAAAAATTAGCATCTAAGTGAAAGTGAATGGGGGACGAACCTTTCTTTTTGCTTTCGCCAGGCGTTGGTCTCTTGCATCCTCAGCTTCTCCGGGTGCCTTCTTCCCCCATACGGCCAGTGCAATTCGGGTGTATGTGAAAATAAGTACTGCCAGTGGGAAGAAATACTGGAGGACCATCAAGGTCAAGCTGTAGACAAGTTTGTCAGTCTCATTCGGCCAGACCTGCAATTAAGGGAAAGTGGAGAAAGTTCAATAAAGATTAATTGAGATTCGGGACGAGCGGCGCTTGTGGGATCAATGAATGGGTAACAGATGTTTATTAATTTCCCACAGGTTTCACCGAAGGGGCGGCAGCGCCTTCCCTTTACAGCATTCACATCTTTCCCAAGATTCCAGTTCCAGTTGAATAGCCAAGATTTTCAGTTTACCACTATATACTGTGTGGTTAGGCAGTTGGGTTTCATGTGTTGAAAATGTGGGATTAGCTCTTGAAAATGTGCTATGTGCTTGAGGATACTCGTCCTTAGCTCGAGATTAGATAAATAAACCAACTGGGAACAGGAGCAGGAGCACATCTTCACTTTCAGTGCCACTGATTTAGCACCAGGAATAACAAACATCCCTATTTAGTTTTCTGTTTGCGCTGCTCTGTCTGCATGAGGGTTTGGGTGTAAACTTAACATTTAACCATGAGAGTCCAACCACATGAACTTTGTTCCTATTGGGATTATGATTGGAGATTAATTCGTGCATAGTTTGGCCGTAGTTGAACAATAGTTTCAGAGCCCAAGGGTGGTAAACGGGGGTCATTATCACTAAATCCCATTCATTCGGCAAAAACTTGATAATGCCCATCATTTGAACCGTCAAGGCAAGAGAGCAAAGGTAACGGAGTACTTGATGTTTACACCTGACTTCTTATCAGATGTCCACAAAATAGCATCATTGGGCAATTTCCAGAAAAAAAAGATAATGATGACACACAGGGGTAAGTTATACGATGAAATCATAAATGCTGGACGTGAACCGCCTAATTTTTCCAATTGATTAAACAATTCCCATAATTAGTGGAACTCGTTCCAAGATTTTGTGAATTGAAAGAGAAAGTTTTGACTTTCATCTCCCCCTTCTACGTCTACGAATCTTTTAATTAATACAATTCGACAGAATAATTTTCGTAATTCATATTCATGGGTTTTCCATTGTCTATTTCCGGAGCCCTAATGAAGCCTGGCTGCCTGGCTGGAGAAAATAATTCCTGGAACTCACAATTGGGCTTGAAATTTGAGGCTGAGTGGCTTGGCTTTCACTCCTTTCTCCATCCCTCCATTCACTTTCACTGGAGAAAGTAAGGGAAGATAACGGAGAAAGTAAGGGAAGATAACCACAGTGTTTGCTCAGAGCATTCAACATCACACTTCCTGGAAGGCTGGGAAGGAAGGAAAAGCGCATTTACTTCTTGTGTCTGCCTGCATGTGTGATAATAATTCTTACTTTCTTCGCATCAAATCTTCTTCCTACTTGAGAATAAGTGACAAAGCGGAAGGAAATACTGAATCACAAAAGCGCGAGCATCTGTACCCTGTCAGACTTGTTTTGCTTTCCTTGTGGAGCAACGCCGTGCAAGATGGGAAAGGGCTTGTCGAAATTCGAGAAAATTTTAACGCGTCCGAAAAAATTCTCATTTCATATTCTGCACGACGAGTCTGATTGTTATTCATTCTTCTGGGTTTTCTTAATCAAAAATCATGATTATTCCACTTCCCCTGCCTGAGCGTGAGGAGGCGGAAACCCCGTCCTTTGAAACCTCCTACACAACTTTCTCATTTTCGAAATTAGGTAAGCCACTCTTGGAATGCTGGGTTCTAGATTCATAGTTTCTAGGAACTGGTCCAGGCTTAGGGCGTTTCCTTCCGCTAGAAGCACCTTACTAATGGATTTACTCCTTTGCATTTCGCCTTGAGAAGGATAATTCGGGAGGATGTTATGATCTGCATGCGTTGGAAGGTGAAAATACAGATGTGAATTCTAAATTCTTGGCTAAAAGGCGAAGGAAGAAGGATTGTCTAATATGGTGGGTTGATTGAATTGCTCTGAATGAATTGCAACGATGTGTTTCACCTTGTTAAAAATAGAGTGCTTCATCATCATTCTCATGACGTGAGTTTGTAACCTACTTGAACCTCAAAAGAAACCGATTGCAAGTAACTCCTCCTCCCTGTCCGAGTCCGCCCTAGAACCTTTTGTTTTCCTTCACGAGATTAAGGTCGACGTTTCCCAAAAACCGGCGACGTGTCTCCGCTTCCTGTCCCCGGGTGCTTAAGTAACCCTAGACAAGGCAGTCGCCTGCGATCTAGGTGGCAAACTTTAGCAGCCCCCCCCTGATCCCACGTATTGAAACTTTGAAGATATTTTCAATTTCTTCTCCGCCTGGAATACCTTTCTCGAAAAAGATCATGTAAGTGAGAATGCATTATTCATGGAATATCAATCCAGAAAGACTGTTGGCAAGATGGGAACTTGGTGAAGGGACTTGCATACCACTTGTTTCTGCAACTCCATTATTTCAGAGCGGCTTACAAAGGCGTGTCACAGGAGAGCAACAACTTGGCCCGCTGCCTTTAAATCTTATTACGTTTACTTTCACTCGGAGGTGGTCTGACGTAGGAGAGCTTCAGGAGCAGAGCACTCAGAGTCACTTCCGGATTTTGGATTTTACTTTTAGGTTCACTGGTTTCGGTCGGAAATTGAACACGGACTCTCAATTTACGACATCTCAATTACTGATTCCGCATCTTGATGTCTTGATTCTGACTTGATATCAATAAATTTCCTCGGCCCAGTTCAAATCCCAGTGGTGCCTAAAAGCTTAACGTCAGGCACATGCACTCCATTTTGCCTTGACAATTTAGTTTCGGCCGGCACAGCAACTTGTAGTAAATCCCTCGTATCCTTACATCGACATCTTTTCTTCTTCCTTTCCCTACTGCCGCTTAGAAACTTTCTCGAAATTGGTTTAACATTACGTCGCCCTCTAAGGAAAGTTTTGGAGTATAGCTACGATGGATACAAGAACAATAGTAAACCGATTGGTTGTTGGATACTTTTCCAGGAAATTCTGGAGGAAAAATGATACCAGGCCAGAATGGTTGCAATAAGACAAGAGTGCCGACCGGCGGATCATTTGGAAGAGAGACAAAAGTAATCTCTCTTCCAGATTTCCTCCAAGAATAAAAAGTATTAACAAACTTTTTTCCTAATAAAGTGAACTGCTTTCCATCAGTCAGTTGATGATGCTTATTACGCTGAAAATGTTGGAAAGTTGCTAAAAGGAGGAGGGGGTGGTTACTAAGGACCCTAAGATTTGAAAGTGAAAGTTCTTCAACTTTCTCCCCCGCGCTTCAAGAATAATTGGGGAAACAAGGAAGTTGAAGTTAACTCACCTCAGTGCATTCCGGATTTCCATTGACGATGATCATGTCCGTGTAGATTGCAATTGGAATCGCAGTTAGAATCGCCACGATCCAGACCAGGAAGATGACAATGACCGCCTGTGACCTCCGGAGCCGAGGTTTCAATGGGTACAAAATGGCGACGTAGCGATCCCCTGCCAGGGCTACCAGAGTATAAGCTGAGACAAAGACGCAGACGGCCTGCGCAGGAGCCACTAGATGGCAGAGTAGTTCGCCAAATGGCCAATACTGGAGGAGGACTGAGATGTAGGAGAAGGGGACGCAGAGGAGGGCCATCAAGAGGTCACCCACGGCCAGGTTCGCAATCATGTAATTGGTGACCGTTCGCATGCGAGGGGAGCTGAAAACGACGTAGCAGACGAGAATGTTGCCGAGGAGGGCGGCGACAAAGACCGTGTTGTAGATGATGTAAATGATAACTTGGAATGGGATTGAGAATTGAACAGTTTCTGTTGAGTTGTAGTGGGGGTCCGGGTCATAGTCGCCCTGGAGTGACGTGAGGTTGGAGTCATCTGCCAGGACGGTACTTAGGATGAGGTCTTCCAACGATGTAGGACGGGGTTCAGGGACGCCTTCCATTGTCAGTCCGCTAATGATGACCCACTTCGGATCCAATTGGGATTGACAGCAGGAAGTTCAGAATTCTTTGCAGTGAGGAGGAGATCCTGGAACTTGTAAATCTGGAAAGACGCGGCTTTTGTTGTCAAACTTTTGTCAACTGGAGCTTCCTTCCTGGTTTCTTCCAACGGAGAGATCCAGTCCTTGAATTCAAAAAGAAAATACGACTTGAGGGCCATGGGAAACGGAAGCGGATAACAATCTCATTTAGTACTCTAAGATATGCTTGTGGTGGTTCGTCCATAATGCATTTCCCCATATTGAAAACTAGAAAATTCGTAATCGTAAAGTGATGGTGACAGGCAGCAGCGCTGTTACCGAAAAAGTGCCAATTTGATGAAAAATTTAAATCCGAGAAGAGTAAAGTGAAAAGTTTATTTTTAGAGGTATGTTCGTTCCCTTTGTGTATTGTTGAATAAGTTTCAGGAGACATCGGAGCTTTCTTCTATTGAAATGGACTCACTAAAGGGAGAAAAGGAAAACTTACACATAAGTAATTAACGGAGGTTCTTCCAGGAATTTAGCTGAAGCAAAACTTTCTTTGTGGAACCAATAATGGGGGGACCAAAAATGGAACATGGAAAGGGCTGGGGAGGTGTCCCACTTTCACCAGTCCCACTTTATAGTGAATGGTTCAATATGTGCATGAAAATTAAAAACAAGTCCCTTGTGTCCACTAACCACTGTTGAATCAACAGGCGAAGTGCTACTATTGATTCACCATTTTATTAAGGTCTTAAAAGTTGTGAAAAGTAGGACTACTGGAGATTGGAAGTTTTTGCATCCTTCACACTTACGTCAGAACCTCCTCAGGTGTCAACACTTATACGATCATCGCATTCCCAAGGTGTCTGGATCTACGTGTTCTTAAGTTCCTTTTTCTGGGAAAACGTTAGGTGCTGCTACACGAGCGCTTCACACCTTTGGAATATATACAACCCAAGAGAATGAAGCGTAACGTATCCGTGAGTTTTTGTAAACTTTCAGGTCATAGGTTATGAAACGGAACTGAAATTGAAGCGTGCCTGGTTGAGTGTCGCTGTTTACTGAATCCATTTTTACAATCCTCAAATCTCATGTCATATTAACTCGATATTAATATTCTTGGTCTGCAAAATTGGAAACTACAATCTTGGATTAGACTTTTATGGCCCCACTCCTTCCTAGTTCCTACCCTGCTGAATAAGTGGAAAATGAAATATCGCCTGCAATATCCTTTGGAGACAAATCCCCCTGTTACTGGCTACTCAGATTTCATAAAATGATCCATGAATGGTCATCTCCAAATGTTTCTGCCAATACGACTCCAACTTTCTTTTGTAATGGAGGGGATATGGGTCTCCATGCAAAATTAATATTGAAGAAACCTTTCTCCCAGATTCGACCCATTCAATCATGCCTGGCAGGCACAGCCACTCGCATTTCAATTTGCAAAGAAAAAGTTCAGGTCGTTTGTCCCCTTTGGACAGGAGTCCTCCTCCAAATCCCCTCCTTTCATCATCCCACCATCTATTTCTGAAATCAGAGAAAATTGAATTGTGGGATTCTGGATCGGATTGGGAAGAAAGGAAATTCTGGGGGCGATGTAATAGAGTAAAAGAAAACTACACTTGACCAGAATAAGAATAAATATCCGCACTTAATTTGAAAGTAGTAGTTCATAGGAAATTGCCAATTTCCCGGCTCGTTTCATCTTTGTACCCACCAACTTTGTTCACTTTCTATCGGAAATGAATCGCCAAAGAGCAAGCGAGCAAGTTAAGTGAACTGAGAGAAAGTGCATTAGCCAAAATGAATCTCACTTCACTCTGATTTTACAGAGAGATAAAGAATGTTCCCAGGGTTTCACACGCCCGATAAAAAGCAAAAGGGCACTTTGTAAGCCTTTAAAATCAGGGTTATTTTATAACATTCCTTTCATGTGTTTGCATAGACTGAGGACAGAGTGGGATCGCTTGAGTGAAAACTTTCTTCCGGTAATTAGTTCTGGAATTTATAAATTGATGGAGAAACTGAACCAAATGAAGGAATTGGGGATAGAAATTGGAAAGTTACTGCTGCGATTCCCTACCGAAGAAAGGAATTTGGGAAAATTTTCTGCAATTTGATGAAAATACATGAGATATGAAGGCGCATAGCGTAGTGAAAAAAAAAAGAAAGCTAAAAAGGATAGGAATTTTTCGTACCTGAAATATTGATTCCAAGATTGCAAGACAAAGACGCTTCGCTTTGGACGCTGCTGGGATGAACTTAATAGCAATAGCTACTGCTTTATTCGACCAATAGGACCAGTGCAGGGAGGAAACTGAACTAATACTGACGACGCTCACGTTTAGAATGATACTCCGCTTCCTTTCCAACCCTCGTCGGTTTGACGCTGGAAAAGCTCTGTGTCTATCTTCCCATCCCCGGATTTTCTCACGTAAAGGAAGGATTCTTACTCCGATTGGGGAAAAGATGAGGAATAGTGTGGCTTCAAAAGGATGATCAAGGCAGGGCTACTCTGGAATAGGAAAAGTCGAATCTCGAAGCTCAGCAGTAAGCTTGAAAATCTTAAAGGGATTTTACTTTTGATTCCAATTCGAACTTCAAATCAAACGGAAAAAAGACGAAGGAAGGACAAAATAAATTGAGGTCCAGTTCTTCAAAACCTGAATAGTTTTATAGTTCAAGACTTCTGCTACTTTCATTGGGTTGGGATTGGCAATCTTGGGTTTCTTAAATCAAAAACTTAAATTTGGAGCTCCCATAATATAAAACTAAACCTTTGTCCTACGGATGAAATTCTTTGAAGTAAGGCTCCATGTTTAAGAAAGTGAAAGTTACCTTTCTCTCAATTTCAAAGTCAAATCAGGATGGACTGGAGGATTACGACTGGCACTTGATTCTTCTTCCGTTGTCGTCAGGCAAGACGACACTTGGGGTGAATCTTCATTGGATCACCTGAATTATTCACTCTGGGGAAAGAGCAAGCAAAGACGCGGCCAAGATTAGTTTTCTACACTTTCACTCTTTTTTTTACTTTTAGTCACACTCATATGGTAACTTTCTTCTGTCTGTCTAAAACTTTTGACTACATTAAAAAAACGGAATTAAAATATTCAGAACAGAGCTCAGCCTCACACGTCCACTTCGTCTGGTTTTCATCTTCAAGTCGTTTTGACTTTCACTCAACTTGATTAATTCAGACAGTTAAGTTAAAGCGTAAAAGTGCCTGGAATTAAGGAGGACGGGAATGGGATTAAATACTTTTGTGAGAAATGCAGGGCTACTGGGGTGGTGCTCGTCACGTACCTAATGTTGACTACAAGTTTTAACACAACTACTAAGCACCACACTTGAGGAATTATTTGATAAGCAAGAAGAGCATATTTGTTAATTGATAAGCAGGGTCTGCCTCTCACTCAAGAGCTGATTCACCTTGATTTATTCCGATTACTTCTAAATACACAATGTACACATGCGACTGGCTCAAATCCTCATTGGTAAATGGAGAGTAGCAAATAACAACAAGAATAATTAATTCAAATAGTGCAATAACTTTCTTTGTATTAGAGGTTATTGCTTCTAATCAAGTTTAATCACAACCACAATCTATCGATTCACAACTCATTTACACTACAGAGTTGCAGAGGGGAATCAATCCACACGAAAGCTTCCTGAATCACAAAGTCTTTGTTATAGCCCATTTTTGCAAAACTTTTTTATTTATTCTAGCCAAAAGTGTAGTGAGCAAACAAAAGTCAGAAAGAAATTGTTTCTGATTTACATGAATTTGATATTTTTTCCTCATGGCCCACTCACCTCATTATTCATTCATTATAACGTTCTCATCTTGAATTAACTTAGAATTGTATTATTAGAATTATTAGATAGGATTATTAGAAAAAAAAACAATTTTAATTTGAAGGGGAGTTGGGAGTAGAGTAGAAATGAGCACTACTTTTGAGGACAAAAGTCCTCAAAAGTATACCTACGATGATTTACTTGATTACACGTTGGTGGCTGTTTGTGGGTTGAACGTTGACCTCTTCCTGGAATCAATAAAAAAAAAATCAGTAGAAACTGCATAGAAAACCACGAATCGAGTGACATTTTGACCAGTTTTGCTAAGACGCCCAACTT
>JAQIWD010000993.1:0-15099 GCA_034694825.1 Anurida granaria
AAGAAAGAGGGTGGCGTGGGTCTTTGGTATTCCTCTCACTCTCATTGGTCGAGGAGAAATCCCGCGAAATCTGGTGATTTAAATCCAAAAAGTGAAAGTGAATTCCAGAGATTCCGACACAAACATTTGCATTCCTTTTGAGGAATTTGTCAACAAAAGAATTCCAAAAGGTCAACCAACCCTTACAAGAAAGGGGATTTACCTTCTGTGCGTCACTCATCAAGAATTCAATTTTGTTGACATCGGAAGCAGTCAAACGGAACGGAATCAAGTATCTCTCTGCTGGAAAACAAACACCACCAGCATCAATCCGTAACGCCCATTTTATTTTCATTATTCAATTAATCAGCTGTTCAAGTACTGAACAACACGTACTACTTGTGTTATACACGTTCATCGGCAAAGTGAAAACATGACGGAGGTTACTATACTTCGACTGCACCCAAAATTGACAGTCAGTCAGATTGCTCAGTCAGTTTAGTCAACCTATAGCGAAAAGGTTCAAAAGCGAGGAAGAATGGACCACAAACCTCTCATAACATGTAAGCCCAATTACTTTTAATTCCAACTCTAGGGTTCCATTTATAATTAATGTTACTGAATTCGTTTGCTTTTTGGCATTTTTAGATGCCGGTGACATCAATGTATTCCACTCAGTTGCTCCAAGTCTCCAGAAAGGAATTGGAGGAGAAGCAGTAGAATGGAAACGAGCTTACGGAAGAACAACGAAGCATGTCCATCTCCACCCCAGATTTATTCCTTTCGACCCTGGGGATTCCGCCTCGGTTCAAGGAGGCGAGGATGGCCATGTGGCGACGACAGGTGGTCTTAAAAACTTTCCAAACCTCACGAGTCTGTTAGATCAACCAATGCTCCATACTTTTTGGGCAGACTGCAATGTGAGTTGATATCATGAGATGCTAGTTGAAAAACTGGTATTGATTCGATTTTGTTTATAAGGATGTGGAAGTATATCGGACTACGACAAAGGACTCAATTCAGAGCTGGTTGAATCAAGTTAAGGCATCGAATGTACGAGACTGGTTGGTCGTATTAGTCGAGACTCCGGAGAATAAGAAGGCAAAGCAGCTTCTACCCCGCACTTCTGTTCTGGATAAAATTAAAAGTGACTTTGCTCAGAAACAAGTTGAAAGGTGCATTTCACTCTCTGACCCTTCCAAGTTTGATTCCAAAAGTGCAGAATCTCTCCATGCTGTGCTTCACCGACTCAGACTCCTCCTTCTCGCCTCGTACTCGAAAACGCTCACAAAATTTGAAGAAAACATGAGAGCACAGCGCGAAAAGAGGAACGACCCCGGCTGGAACTTTTGTCACTACTTTCTCCTTCAGGTCAGCTCAACTGTTAATTTATAATCCGATGTGTCGTTGTCTCGAAAATATGTAACCTCAATTACCTGTCGTTTTCATTTTCAGGAAGAACTAGCATTTGTTTTGGAAATGCTGGAAGTATACGAAGAAGCACTGGTTCAGTATGACGAATTGGATGCTCTCTTTACACAATTTGTGCTCAATTCGCATCTAACAGGTAATTTCCATAATGTTGACCATTTCATACTGTTGGCGAGTTCCAATAGAAAAGTGAACGGTTTAAAATTTCTGAATACATTTTCAGACACTCCACAGTGGTTGCTATCTTTCCAACGGTCGGGTGATCAGTGGCCGTCACTAACTCTCTCCCCAAACTCAGCTGGAGTCCTCCTGGACGTGAGGAACAAAATCCGACATTCAACAGTTTCTTTAGTTTCTTTTCGGAACTACTTATTCGCTCGGCAAGCCACACTGCTCGTGAAACAGAAACGAGTAAACGAATTAGCCCAAAGGTCCCTTGCCTTTCTTCACAACGCCATCAATGAACTTTCCATTTTGGACGTCAATTTCACAGAGGAAGGAGCTACAAGTGCCTGGGTCTTTGTTTCTGCTCTTGAAATTCTGGGGACTGTTTGTGGATACGGACAAGGCACATCGTCAGTTCAGTCGGGGACCCTTAATGGGAACGGATTAGGAGATTATTCCAACAATACCACAATGTCACCTGCAGACTTCTCAGTTCACACTGCTAGTTTATGGGACTATGCGAGGGAGAAGTTGTACGAATTGGGGAAACTATGCGACCTACTCCCCCAGAGTCAACCCAAAAGTGACCACCTTCACAAGGTCATCAGCCTCGCTGCAGGGCTGGTCGTCTTTCAGCAAGAACCCACTCTTTCCAAGCTTAATCAACCAAACTCAAAAACAGCGAGTGGGGAAATAAACGACAAGAAGAGCATTGGAGAAGACTTTCTCAGTATACAAATTCTGGTGACGCCCATTGAGAAACTGAAAAATGCCCTCTCATCCAAGGATCAATTCCAAACACATTATTTGGTAAGACCAAGGCATTCAATTTCGAATAATTTTAAGATTGAAACTTACAATCAAATCAAGAAACTACAAGTTTCTCTTTTCCTTTCTAACAGGAACTCTGTGAATTGGCAATGGGAACTTACAAGCATATAGGACGGATTCGGTCTGCAAGGAAAGTGGGTTTGAGTTTGGCCTTGTATTACATGGACGCGGGTGAGCATCAGAAAGCAGTTGGATTCTTGACAGATGCCCTGAAAACATTCCGAGATGACAAATGGAATCTCCTTGTCGTTGAAGTTCTTCTGAAACTTGCCATTTGTTACAAGGTTACAAAAGATGGAGAACGATATCTGAAGACAGCAGCTTTACTCGCCTCCTCGCAGCAACTTCCACTTCAGGAAAGGGAAAACTACTTCCAAGAATTCATGAGTTCTTTGAATTCGTTGAAGAGTGGAGGTAAGTAGAGATTTAACTGAAATCGTTTAAATTTTTAAAAATTGAACAAAGTAACCAAAAGCCTCTACTTTCCAGATGGCACAATTTTGAGTTCAACAGAGGATTCTTTCACAATCAAGTCTGTAAACGTGGAGACATTAGGGAAGATCAATGTGGATGGATGCGATGTAACCGTTCATCTTGAAATCGAATCCCACTTTCCTAAACCCCTACTCTGTTCTTACGTGGAAATGGCCATACTTCCTTCTGAGCCCCATCCGGTAACCGTTCCCAACCAACAAACTACGGCTCCGAAGACATCGCGGAGACTCAGCGGAGGACATAATGCAAAAGACGGCGGAGGTGGGCGGAAGAGTGGTGGTTCGGATCGGAAAGAAAGTCTCCTGCCAATCACATGCGAGGATGAAGACCTCCTATTCAATAACACTGAAATCAATCCTATCAATCTCCGCCTCGATTTGGGACAAATCTTTGAGACGAAACAAGACAAGACTATTCAAGGAGGAAAACTGATGTGCCATAACTCACATCTGGCTCTGAGGTGGTGAGCAAATAGTACTTATTATTTCCTAATTTGTTGAAATTAATTAGAATATTTTGTAATTTTGGATCCCAGGCGGAAGGATAGCCAAGCCAAGAGTGAAACGGAACTTGTAAAGACTGATTTCAGCATTTCTGCAAAGTCTTCCAAAGTTGAACTTGAACCAGGACTCAATGCTCTCAGGCTTCTTGCAAAGGTCCCATCACCCGGCTCGTTCCGCCTGGGTCAAATATCAATCGGCCTAAATTCCTTTGAATGTATTTCCCCTCGACTTGGATGCCGCTACACGTTCAACGTAGAAAGAGTACCTGGATCCGTTAGCCTTGGGGATGGAAATTTAAGCCTAATTGCAGGGATTGAGCAATTCCTCACTCTCCAGGTTGAGACAGGCAGCAACGAAATCAAACCCGTTAGTTGACTTATTTTTTTGAAGAAATTAAACCGATGAATGAGTTTAATTTTTGCTGGGTTGATTTTAGGGAATGAACCTCAACCTTCGAGCTTCAGTTGGACTTCAATTAAAATCTTACGAGAATGCTCCGTTGACTTCCGAATTCCCACTCTCCCTTCCAGTAACAAAATCCTTTAGCAGCAATCAGGTGAGGTTAAAGGTCAAGGCAGAGCTGGGACCTCAGAAGGACAACTCCGTTATTGAACATAAGGTAAGATTTTCTGCTTTTATCAACAACACGGATCCATGTCTAATTTTCTACTCCCGAATTCTCAGTTGATGGCCAAGTGTCCATGGTCATTAGAAGAAACGAAGTTATCAGTGACATTTCTTCCTCCCTTCATGTCGTCCTTCAAAATTCACTCAACAATTGGAAGCCGAAAGTTCATTCAAGTCTTGCTGCACGGATTGAGTGAGACTAGTTTTGTAGTGAGCAACCATCAGTTGATCGTTCAAGGAGTTCATTCCAAGGATATTCCACTCGTACCCCTCAATCCAAGGTCACAGGAACTTGTAAGCAACAAATATCCACAACCAAGGTTCCATTTTCTCAACAAATCAACTGTAATTATTGTTGCATTTATTTATAGAATTTGAGATCTGGGCAAACGGCGTCCTACATGTTTGAGATTGGAGTAAATGAGATTGAGAATGATCATACCACCAGGCTCGAGTTTTCTGTCACATTTTCTCCACTGAACAAATGCCAACCACCAGAACTGTACAAGTACTACTTTTCCCTAAGCCAATTCAAGGTAAGTGATTGACCTTTGAAATATTCTGTAGCAACAACGGATCGGTTCCCCTTCCGTTGTTATAATGGGCACATTTTTATCGTTTCTAGACCTTGTATGAAGTAAAATATCGCGTGGACCCTCATAAAGGAGTAGAGTTTTGTCGTGTCGGAGCCATGTGTTCCCTGGTCATTGAAATTTTAAAGGTGTATCAGAGCCTGGAAGAGGCGGAGACTTCTCTGATGTATGAAGTAAGAGCGGATCAGCACATGTGGGCCATTTGTGGGAGGACGTCTGGGGTCGTATCGATGGAAGGGTTGGAAGTGACCCATGTCGCTGTGGATGTAATGCCGATGAGTCACGGTTTCCTCCCCCTTCCTACTGTGTACCTCTCCAAGTACATTCCAGCAGATCACAAAGGTTAGAAATTTAATTGTAATTGTAATTCTCTTCCAGCATGTTCCGTTTATAAATAAGCATTTCCATTTTCTTAGGTGGAAGTTCAAGCGTTCCGAAACTGGATCCATTCCATTCTGGCCAAGTTTTTAATTGGTGCAAAGGGACGCAGATGCATGTTCTCCCCCCTTCACAAGGTTCTACAGGCTCAACTAGCGGACCTACCTCAGCTCTAAACAGCCTCAATGCCAATGATACCTACTTCTAAAACAAAACAAAGAGAAGCCAGTTGATATTAGACGGTTAATTACGTAGAGGGTGACTTTAGGAAAGTATGGCAGTGTATTAGGATTAATTAGGTCTATAATTAGAAGCTTGGGATGAGCATTATTTAATTGAAAACTTAAGTTTCCTCACTACTCCGGACTTAAGGGATGAATTATTTATTTATTTCAGAGCTTTAATTCAAGTGCTATTAGATAATTAAGACACATAATTCTCTTTTGGAAATAGCAAGGGTAGGAGAAAGGAACCGTGCAATAAAATATGGGACGCAGATTTATTGGGAATTGACAAAGTGTCCAATGTCCAAACTGTCTATTTCTTTAAAAGCACTTTACAGGATTAAGAGTCAAGTTCAATTGAAGTTTTCAGGTACGATAGTAAAGAGTGAGTGTTAAGAAATTATGCCTGCGTCACTCTGTCCACATCCCATGCGAAATGTTCCCAGAATTATTTGCACAATTTTACTTAACTTTTGCACACTTGACCATTTTATGTCCTCGTGCGTTTGGGATTGCAAAAGTCAAACAGATCTCTTCACAACTTTATCTTCCCTCAGTAAACAGAAGAGATGAGATTCTGGGAATTCTTCCAGGATTTGGACGCAGATCTTCCAGAGGATTTCGGAAATGAATCAATGAATGGGGAGAATCAAATCCTATTTAAATGACAGAAATTTACAGAGTTCTTCATCAGTCTTACACCAACAAACCCCAAGCACAACAATCCAACCAATAAAACTCCAAATCGCTGAAAATCCGCAAGTCAATTTGCAACAATGAAGGGAACACTCTTGGCTATTTTTGTGGTGGCAATCATCCTTGTCTTCGTCTCCCAAGAAGCGGACGCTGGACTTGCCAGAAGTAAGCCAGTTTAAACAAATTAAACCTACCTGAACAGTAATCGAAGTAATTGAAGAATTACCAATTTCAATTTGAACAATTTAGACTCCCGTGGTGGTGCTCAAGGAGGCAACGGTGCAAATCCGGTGACGAGTCGTCCTGGCTTTGGTAGCGGTGGGAGTAACTGTGCGTGTCGATCCAATGCTCAATGCAGATACAATAGTGCAACCCAGCTCAAAGTTTGCGTCAACTGTCGATGCCAAAACCCAATTTCACATGTTGGTTAAAATTGTGGACCAGAGGGGTCAAGTATTCCAACTGAGGAAAAATCAAGAAATAATTATTAGAGTAAACTATGGTTCCTAATTTCGAAATGATTATAAATTAGTTTATAAGAATCGAATCAAAATAAACTTCCTTCCTGATGCAATAAATGAATCAACGATTTTACTACACTTCCCAATTCCATTTTCAATAATACATAAACAACAAAAAATAAATCATAATTCATCATCAAAAGTAATCATCACAATTAAACGAATCCTGTTGATTGATTGTCTTGTCGGTTTACAAAAGCGTAACTGTCATGGCTGATTGCTGGATAACAAAACAAGTCTTGATTTACATTTATCCTAACAGAAGTTAAGTTCCAAAAACAAAGAGTAACGAATCTAATAATAACATAAGATCAGCAAAATTTTTCAAAAGAAATATATTGTAAGTTCAGAGGTCAGTATCATATTACACCCCAATCAATTTCGAACGTCCTTAACTTGGGACTTTGAACATGAATATTTTTCAATGCCCGAAACAAACATCACGTTTGGAATTCTAAATAGGACGCCATCTCTAAAGGCCTTTGTTTCGGACGCTAAAGTTCTGTCACGGAAATTCTTGAACTTTTATCTTGACGATTTGTCAATTTTAGAAGTCATGATTCATAATTCATATAGAGACGATGGACATCATTTCGCTTCCGCAGATTGAGTAATATACAGTAACTTGTTAACTCTAATGAGGAAAACTGGTAAGGAACTTTCCTGGAACGAATCACTCATCAAGTAGGAATTAACACATCAACAAAAAAAGGGGGATGGAAGATATACGATTGGATTTCAAAACTAGAGCATAGGCGTGAGAAAGTTTGGATAAACGAAAATTAGTAAATTATACGACCAGCAAATGTAAAGGGATGGAAGGTTATGACGTTATGAGAACTGCGTAATGGATAACGGCTGTAATTTGTTCATGAATTTACTCGTTAATAAAGACGATATAGCATTTAAAAGTCTTGTTCATAACTAATCGTGATTAAGGCACATGTCGTCGATTGTCTTGTAATTTGTCTTGTCACTTGGACACTTAACATAAGCATCTACAAGTTATAAACTACCGGAAAGACAAAACCAGAACAAAATAAATTGAGTAAAAACTTGTCAAACGAGTTTCCGCCTGCCAATTCCCATTAATTCCAAAACTAGATAAAAAAAAAACAATTAGTAGTGGGACTTCAATCATAAATTCTATCAAACTGTCATTCTCCTAATTTACAATTAAAATCACTTTCTATACGGTTCTCAGAGGCACGAGGAGTGAAAGCAAAGGCTTATCGTATTTTTAAATCCCCATTATTAAAAAGGCAGTTGGGTCGGGGGATGATTGGACACTACGCTTTCGATTTCAAAATAGTTAGAATGAATTAATTAAGAATATTGGCAATTAAGACACTCATCTGACTAGGGAAGGAATCTGTCTAGTTCAGTTTTCTGTAACGAAAATGACGCAGTGGTCTTTACTAATGGTCCCTCCAGCTCTTGCTAATGGTGACGAAAGAATAGATGGAGACCAACGGTCGTAACCAGGAAGAAGAAGAGTGAAGGCTGGAGTGAGGAACATCCATTGGGGTCACGACATTCAGAGCGGTCCTCAGTGGCCAAGTAGCCTTGCTTGCAGAGACACATTGGCTTGGTGTACCCTGATTTCGCTTCTGCTTTCGCTTCACTGGCCTTCCCACTGATCAATGTTCCGGAATAAATGACACACTCCGCATTCTCATGACACTTGTGGTTAAAGGTTAGTCGATCATTCTCTTCCTTATCCTTGGGAATGTGACAAGCTGTAGCCACTTTGCGACGACATTCCTGACTTCGACGATCAAAAGACAAGGAACCGCTACATCCACACAACTTCCCTTGTTGGTAATTTTGACAAGAGAGACCGCGTCCAGCGTCACACTCGAATTTAGGCTCCAATAAGGTAGCTCCAGAAGGATCTGACATTTTACACTCTTGTCCCCATCCTGCAAACTTCAAGTCACAGGAGCACTGAATAACCAAAACTGACATGACCACCACAACCGTCGTTAGCACTTGAGTCCAGGAACCACGGCCAAATCCCATGACCCCCATTTTTTCCTTCTGAATGGAGCCCAAGTGAGTTTTTAGCGAATTTCAAAATCCGAATGCCTGATGAAAAAAAATCATCATTTTAATCTCCCGTAAAAAAAGAATTCAAAAACATGAGAGGAGATTAACTTACCAAAGTTTAATCGTTAATTACATAACCTCCTTTTCCCGCTGGGCTAACGTTCCAAATTTAGATACTGGATAAACTTGTAACGATGAATGATGTTATCGTGAGTTCCTGTAATAAAAAGTGAAGAGGGTGTTAGTCAGCTGAACAGCGGAAGTTGATAAGGCGTAAACATGCCTAACACGCTAATTGATGAGAGATAATCATCTACTGTCTCTGTTCGTTCACAGAGTGGTGGTGGTGGTGACTCCATTGCGTGTTGTAGTTGTTCGTGTGCTTCATAAATTATGCGTTAGGGTATTACTTACGTACTTGAGGGAGAATTTAGCACTTCCAGACACCAGAAGAGTCGTCCAGTTGTACTGGGAGTAGAAACTTGTTTCCAAACTTTGATGACGAGATAACTTGAATTGACAAAGTCTAAACTGGGACGATTTGAGATGATTAGGTAGGATGTGGTGGTGGTGGTATCTGGTTAAGCTGCACTTGATAAATTGAAATTGGAGAGTTTAGCTTGAGGATAAAAAGAAAGAAGTGTTTATTTGATGAGGTCCTTCCGAATGCTTGTTTTGAATTGAGATGAGAAGAAAGAGTGCAGTAATACACACTCGAAGCTCCCAAAAATTTACTCCTTGGTATGAAAATGTTTCTTCCTCCGACGGAACGCCACCACCACCACCACCGTAACCGTAACCTCAATTCGCAAAAACTTTTTGCACGCTTCTTTCTCATCCGTCCGTGTGTAGACCCAAGAGCTTCCTCCAATCCTCCATGTCTAAAGGACAAAGATTCCCTGAGCTCATATTCCGTTCAAGGGGGATTAATTGCCAAACTATACAGGAATTGGATTAAAGTTTTTTGGTTCAAATTCAGGGAGCACGGCACCACGGCACGGCACACATGGCGTTATCATCACCATCGAAAAAACTTTCGCTGGAGCGTCCCCAAACGACATCGTCATATCCATTATTCAGTGGAATGACAAATCAATTGTATTTTATGATTCATGAAACTCTTCCTTCCTCCTCCCGTTTCATTTACTACAAACACGACTCACACAAATGCAGAGTAAACAGGACAGGTGGAAATTATTTCCTTCCTTATTCTGTTAATCAATAATCAAATTATCCTGAAAGCATCTTTATGTCCGCCTCCTCCATATTCCATAATCGCTGACTCGCTGGCTGTGCCAATCGCTCGATTTGAGCTTGAGACTGTGAGGAAAATTAACGGGTTTTGCCAAGGTCGGTGGGACTTGGGACACTATACGAAAGTGTCCCAAGTCCAACCGACATTGGGTTTCGCAATGCATAGAAAATGCTTTATAGTCATTAGTTTTTTATGAGTCTATAACCACCTAATTGAAGTCGCCAGTTCAACGATTTGGAAATGATTACTTATAAATACTGTGGTGGTTAAAAAATCACAATGCTCTAGCATGCGAGTTGCTTTTTAGCATGATATTTTATCCTTCCAGTGTCCAGTCAAATGCTCACACATTTAATAGTTCAATCTGTTCAAACTGGTTCCAGGGGCAATTTCTCGATTATTCAACATTTTGACACAAAATTAAGTGGAGACTTGGTATCACCTTCTCATGCTCGGTGGCATCGGTGGCACCAGTACTTGGTGTCAATGTGGAGTAGAGTGTGGGACTGGGAAGATTATTAATCCGCAATACTTTGATGACAAAATAATACCGTAAAGCCCTCTTTGAAAAATAAAGGGAAGACTTCAAATTAAAGCCTACCCCGAATTGACGCCTAGGCCAAAAAATATTTTTTGCAGCGATCGCCTTGGCATTAATTCGAAGCTTTACGGTAAACTAAATTAAGATAATTGTTAATGTTTACAAATATTCAATTGTGTTAAAAATCAGGTAAAAGGATGAACTTTGGGACGTGAGAAATCCCCCAGATGACTCCTACTCCCGCGCCATTCAAACTGACTGGAAAAATCAGAAACAGCATAAACAGCTGACAGCTAAAAGAAGATAACATTTCAATTACTAATTTGCATTTTCAATTAATATGATTTATTAAGTGAAGTAGTGAAGTGGTTGTAAAAGTGTCACTGTGATGTCAATGGCACGGAAGGGTTCAGACTTACGCGTCTTCAAAATCATCGTAAAACCTAAAAAAATGAAATTTTGAATTAATTAAAATTAATTAAAATTAATTAAAATTTAAAATTTAAATGTCTTTAGGTAATTGGAGATTCAGGAGTAGGCAAGACATGTCTGACTTTTCGATTTTGTAGCGGAAAGTTTCCTGGCAAAACAGAAGGTAAGATCAAAAAGATTAAATCCGGGTACAACTTATACCATAGGGAGTTGTTTGTTTATGCCTTCTCAGAGCTGAGCAGTTTCTCTATTTTTGATACACGGATTGTTGCATTACAGAGCTGATTAAGGTTCTTAAGGCCTAAAATGTGTCTGTATGCGTTTCAGTGACTATCGGAGTAGATTTCAGGGAGAAGATTGTTGACATTGACTCTGAGGTCATCAAGGTAAGAAGTTGAGAAATACAGAGTTCAAATAAGAAAGCTGCGGTTCCGTGCTTTTGTTTGGGTTACGTGCTTTTGTTCGGGTTCATGCATTTGTGACACAGCCTGCTTATTTATTTGGACGCCCTGGGAAGTGCCGCGTGCTTATAAAACTCAATTTGTAAAAAGGGTAAATAGGGTTTGATCCTATTTGTATTATTTTAGTTGCAGCTGTGGGATACTGCGGGACAGGAAAGGTTCCGAAAATCCATGATTCAGCACTACTACAGGAATGTGAACGCAGTTGTCTTTGTGTATGACATTACGAACCCAGCGAGTTTTGATTCTCTACCCATGTGGATTTCAGAGTGTGAGAAGCATCGCTTAACGGAGGACGTACCGCGTCTAATCATTGGAAACAAACTGGACTGTGGTATGCAACTTGTATCGACAAATATGGCTCAAAAATTTGCCGACTGTCATCATATGCCTGTAAGAATCATCTGAAATTGCTACATTGCAAGAAAATGTAATGACTCTATTCTTCCTGTAGTTATTTGAAACATCGGCCTTGGATGATTCTCAAGCCAATTTCGTCGATTCCATCTTCATGACGCTGGCCTATAAACTGAAAGCGAGTAAACCAATGATGAATTCCGGGAATAACAACCCAGGCGGGGCTCCGTCACCTTCCATTGTCCTTCAAAGGAATGAATCCCAGTTGACTGATTCTGGAACTGCTGAAGAATCGTCTGGCTGCTACTGTTAACAAATCAAATCCTTTTATATGCTCTTATTTCTTAAAATCTTTCATACTGGCCTATAGTCTTTCTACGAATAAGGAAAGCATCAGCGGACGGGAGGGACGACGACAAACAATTAATGTATTTGTCAATTTAAAGAAAACGGAACCACTTTCCGGGGTAATTTTATCTTGCAATGTGTAGGAACAAATGTTTTACTTTTAATATTGAAAGTTCGATTTATGCCGTCGTATTATTATTATAAATTAACCAAGTACTACTGATGTGTGATTTGTGTTGTGATTGAAATCGGTTTATGATTGATGGGTTATCGTTATAATTACGTTTATCAAAAAATCGAATCGAAATATTAAAATCCTTAATAATAATTATTAATGAATCATCCTATCTACTTTCTCTGCGAATCTATGCTATTTTTGGGGTAAAGCTGAGGAAAAGATGGCGGCAGACGGGCCCACGAAATTCAAGCCGAAGTAGAAATTTTTCTGGTAATTTATTTTTTTGTTTTAATTTCGATCGTGTTCTGTTATCTGTTCTGTTTACTTGTGTTTTCAGTTTTAAATTTTAATTAATTGTGATTTTATTTTAGATTAGGACATCAATAGGCAGTGCAAAGTATCGTCGTCGTCGCTTTGCTTTCCCTCCGATCACACGTCATACACTTCAGTGACGTCAAACGAGTACTCGTACCAAAGCAAAGTACCTCCAATTAGATTCATTAATGCAAAGATCGAAGGAGCTAATGGTTCAACAACCGGAAGTTGGCAAAGCCTTGTGAAAATTTTCAAAGACACGAAGCGCATGAAATGGATTCCGACTACGTCATCCTCCAAGTCGAACAGGGCGACGAGCACGAGGCCATTCGGTAAAAAGGGCAGGGCAATGCATGACCTTTTCTAAGCTGCTCTTAGAAATAATGCCTCTATTAATCTTTAATGTTAATTATCAATCTTTTTGTGTAGCCCTGAAGACCCTGAGAATACATTTGAGCTACTACCCAACTTCACGATCCCTGACTCTGGAATTGACGCCAAAGATGGACAAGACAAGGCAGACGCAGAACCAATGGAGAACACAAGTCCAATAAGTTCAGACTACGAAGACGCTCTTTCATGTCTCACTCTATCTCCGATATCCTCTACAAACTTGTCGGACGATCCCAGCTTTAGAGAGAGTCCATCTGAAGCACTGGAAACCACCTCCATTCCAGTGCAAAAGAAAAAACTTCACTTTCTGATGGCAGATTACATGTTGGATCTTGTAATCTATACGGAAGCATACCTCGGTTACCAAAAACTCATGAAACAACTCTCGCGTCGAATTGGGTCACTCCATGTAAGTCTTGAAGCGTTTCATTGTGATTCTATAGACATGAGTATTGTTTTGCATTTTTTAAGATAATGGCGTATGGGGAAAGGAACTTCTACAGCAGCGAAGAGGTTTTTTGTTTTGGTGCTCACAAAATCTACGAGGAAATGACTGGAGGAGCGCTAAAGGAGATGAGAGCGCAACAACTGCAGTGGCTTCTCTTGGTCAAGGTCATCTCTAAGAATCAGTTTTCAGAAGCAGAAGACCTAACACCATCACACGTTTTTTCCAGTTTAGTCCAGCGTTTCACACAGATTGAATTGGGTGCTCAATATAAGCTCAAGCGGTCGTGTAGTCCTACGGAAGTTTTCCACCAATTCATTTTCAGACACTCCTTGCCAGACGCTTTTGCAACCATCGTCCGTTGGCACCCTTTTGACCACTCTCACACTCAATACCTTGAAGGTAACAATCCAATTAAACCTAAATTATCCAGGTATAGTTTATAGTTATTATAGTTTAATTTATAGCAAGAATTTCTTTTTGTTTTACAGGATATGGAGAAGGTTTAGGAAAAACCAATGAGGAAAGCAAGTGTATTTCCTATAACGAAGCTTGTCGAGACATTCTCAAGAAAATTTGCACCAAATTTTCTACTTTTGTGGAGGCTTTACGCGGAGGCAAATTACCACACACTGGATTCGAAGATCAATTCTGTTTCGTTCTGTTCCAGCACGTCAGTCCAAATACACTGGAATACTCAGAACAAAACCCTACTCTCCGATTTAATATCAAGGAAATGGACGTCTTCTCTCAACCAATTTCGGCAAGTGTCTTCTCTTCATATTTCTGACTAAATCACCGCTAAAAGAATGGTAATCCGATGTTAATTTTATTCAATACTTGAATGCTTTTCAGAGAATGATTATGATGAGGACAATTGAATATTTGGAACAGTCGAACCATATTCCATTGAGCAAAATGAACGCAGGAGTTGAGAATTGGATTCCTTCTGATCACCGTGTTATGAGTCGTTAACTTTCTTTTTATTTAGTTTTAGAAACATTTCTTAATTAACTAAAATTTTAAATTTTTATGAAGTGAAGTTTGAAGTGTGAAAATGCAAACGATCAATTTAGATAATTATGATGCAAAGGAATAAAGTGACCTAAATGAGGTTTGCGCAGGTGCGACATTCCTTCTCTTTATCTTTTTTTTTAATCTGATGCGCCGAGCCAAGCCCTGTTGTTCCCTCCGCCTCCCCCTGCCGTTCCCTGCCTGCTGAGCTGAGTGCTGACTGACTGCCTTTCCATTGAATTCGCAAATCCGTCTGTTTTTCGACCGTCACTGTTGACACGTCTTCGTTTTCCTCCGTTTCAATTGTGACTCCTTAAGTTCCAGTTAGTTTCAGTGTATTGGTCCATCTTGATTCCTGGACACTGGCTGGCAAAATGCAGACAAATGAAGTAAACCCGGTAAGTTATTCATGTCTCATATATTCCGAAATTCCGGTCTTTGCATTCATTCGTTAATTTCAATTTTTATATTGCTGTTTCTAGGTAGTAAAACGGGAGATTGTTGACTCGGACGAGGAGGAGGATAGAACCAGTAGTGCAAGTGACGTGAATGCCAAGTCTTTTCGCGAGCGAATGCTGGCACTTCGTCGTATCCGTGCCAATGGAGTTGCCTCGTCGGGATTGACCCAGCGGAAGGAAACAGTTGCTGAGAAAATCAGTGAACAAAAAGGTCGTCGTGATCCCACACCGAAATGCTCTGGTGGTGCTGGAGACACGTTGCGGGAGGAATTCCTTCAGGAGAAAAAGGAATTTGAAGTCAAAGTACGGGAATTTAATGAACGGATACTTGCTGAGGACCAAAGTCTGAAGAACCGAAAGGAGGCTTTTAGGAAGGAAATGAAGGAGAAGGAACAGGATCTAGAGAAGAA
>JAQIWD010000994.1:0-15097 GCA_034694825.1 Anurida granaria
CTTATACACCTGTCTACCATACATATTACCAACAGAATATATAGGGATGATATACACTTGCACGAAAAAAAAGAAAAATTTTTTACTGGTGTGAATATTCACGTTTTTCGAATTTTCGATTCTCGAATTTTTTAAACTTTGCGCCGCATGCTATGACACATTAACGCTAAAGCAACCATTTTGGGGCAGGTAACATGTCATAGGGCTACCATAAGTTGCACTACGTTTTAGCTTGTTGCGTGCTCATGCAGCAGAGATATAGAGAGTTAAAATCACGACAGAACTTTTGAAACGACCCTCGTATGTTACACCCAAAGCCCGAAAACGGCCACTGGCCGTTCTACAAACGCCCAGACCGAGGTGTGGGTGTTTTTTAAGACCAGCCACAAACTAGTTGTGGCCCTTTTAAACCTAACCCACACCTAGGTGTGGCTATTTCGGGCTTTGGGTGTAACATGTATATATAGATTTGAGCATTTTCGTATGAAATTCACGATTTCCCAACATAAGTATTTTCTGAAAGTACTTATGTTGGGTTTGTGTATGTATATTTATTGGAGAAATCTCTCCATCTATTAATTAGGTTAGAAAGACTCATGCCGAGTGTGCACAGTTGGCATATTTCTGGCACTCCTGAGAAACAGCATGACTTTTTCCCAATTTGTAAAGTTCTCCACCGCCCACGCCTTCACCGTGCAGCATAAGTTGTTTATATCACGGAGGAGTGGAAGCGGCGGAGATGTCAACCAGCGAGGTGTTAAAACCAGAAATAAAGCCTCTAGACTAGAGGCTTTTTTCTACTTTTAGCACTAAGGGTGATTCTTAACTACTTGGACAAAGGTGCTCCCCGCAATGTACTCTTTTTTTTTCCCCATCCTCTGAATCCTCGGCTCGTCTCTGGAAGCACGGGTCCAATCTGCTCTGATCTGGTGTGAGCATCTATCCCGGACTGGCTTCATAGCTCTCACGTCTCCTGTCAGGGAGGCAGGAGACCCGAGCCTTGTATGACCAGGCTGAAAGGCTGGGCATGATGCCAGTCAGTCAGGATCTGGGTTGGTTTCACCAGACCAGAGTACGGTGGGTTAGGAGAGGCAGTCAAAGTCGAGTTCTAGAAAGAGAGTGTCATTCGCTGTAGAGTCAGGAGAGAGGAGCCGCTTCAGTAGAGGCGGTGACCGATCTCACGACCTCACCCCTTGACCAGTCTCAAATGAGTCCGCTTTCTTGGTTTGCCAATAAACACTTCTGTCCACCTGGTTCGGAGTCCATTGGTCTTGGTCCGTCTATTGGCCCTTTGGATCTCACGTCATCCCTTGCGCTAGCTGGTTTGGAGTCATGGAGCTATGCGCTTTCAGGTCATTTGGTCTGAGTTGATCCCTCCCTGTGAACTGGTCTCCCAATTTTGTTTCCATGAACCTTGCTCAAGGGTGTCAAAGATTTATATTGAGATGACTGGAGAAAAATGAGAGTTTTTGCCATTTATTTTTGCAACCGGCTGTTTGATCATCAATTTGGATGAAAATCACATCTTTTATGCATTTTTCGATGGGAAATCCGAATTTGCTACTCCAGAGGACATACGAGGTCAACTTCGATCTGCAGCGTTCATTCCTTGACACATGGGCGAAACCAGAACAAGCTACGTATATCGTGACACCAAGGATGAAAACTCATCAAACCAGACGAAAAACTTCCCTACTAAGTGAATTCACTGCCTGCTAATGATTATATACCTATTGTATCCCACCCTTAAACCCGACTTTAATTTGTTTATACACTACTAATTTGATCTTCTGATAGTTAAATTGATTCCTGGTTATTCCTTGTATTGATTCTAAAAATTCAACCACTATCACGTAGCCCTAAAATATTCAAGGATTTTGCGCAGTCACTTGTATGTTTACTTTCCATGAAAATCAGTTGATGACTTGCAAAATACAATTCACTAACTGACTAACTGACCTCGATTTATCTAGTTCTCGGGTACGAAACTTAACTAGGTTGGGGCACATATTTTGCAAATTTGTCTAACCTCCTTTACACTTACTGACTTACTTGCCGTGCTGAAAACTGAAACAGAAATCGTATAAAAGGACGCACAAGCGCCGTCTTATACTCATTCCAACTTGCTCACCAAAACGCAAGCTCTACTGATATATTTTATTTATTACAAGTTTGGGTGATCGAATTCCAAGAATGGTTTGTTCTTCAAAAATTCTTTTTGCAGCTGCACTTTTGTTCCTTTCCAGTACCGATGGAGCTTATTTTGAGGTAAAATAAAGCACGCTATTATAGTTATTTTAATTATATTGTAATACAATTCAAGAAGGATATGTGCATTGGTCAAGGAATTTATTGGATGAAGCTCAAAAACGTTTCGTGCATTCGTAATTTTCCTGCGTAATTTCGCCAATTTTTCTAGCTTGACAATATGTTTCATACTAAAATAGCTTTGCATTTTTTGTTGAAAACGGCAAAATGGAGAGTGAGTCAATTGGTAATTACCGTTATGAGCTGTGATGTTATTCAGCTGGCCGCTTCTAGACGGAGTATCAAATATGACCACAGATGGATAATGAAAAATTCTACATAGCAATTTAAAAAAAAATATATCTTCTACAAGGAGAGAGGTATCCTATCATCCAACTTCATTTCGGATAATCATCCTTTCCTAAAACTATTTTTGAACACAAAGGACGCTGTAAACACTTTTTTAACACGGTCTTCCTTTAAGTTGGCACCCGTAATGCACTTCTGGGGTTAAATTTTGGTTTTAGTCGGAGTTGTGGCTCGTTAGTGTCATCCTTAGTTATCAATATTCACTATCACGTTTGGCAAATTATAAAAGCAACATTGCTTTCACATCTCCCATCGACAGTAAATGCAAGGGGAATAAAAAATAGTTCAAATTCTCAATATTTTGACTAGTACTTCTGCATATGCGCAAACTCATGATCACTGTTCACTATGTTGAAATTATAAGAGGTTTAAGAAAAGTTGTTTTTGGGTGTCGCATAATTTTGTATTGATGTTCAATTTGATTAAACTAATAAAATTATGGCCTAATTCAATCCCTAACAGGATCAGGGAATTAAAAATATTCCTGAACCAAGATTTGGATTCTGGCTTCCACTTAGCAAGATTCCGGTTACGCCACAATGCCCGACGATGCCAGTCGTAATAACAGCTCGGTGCATCTGTGGATCAACTCCATGCGCTGTCGGACAAATATGCGGAAGAACGGGTGCTTTAGCCGGTGTATGTGTAACCGCATGTCCAGCTATGCCACCACTAGTGATTGCAGCGGGATCTATTTGTGGTTGTCAACCGGGTGGATCCTGCACCGGGTGCGGAGCTGCAACTGTAATGTGTACTGCCCTGTTGCCCATATGTGTTGTGGGTACTGCATCTATGGGAGTATGCGTTGCACCTTAACTATTTGAAAGAAGCTTGGAATTTTAATGATTCGTAAATATGAATAATATCTCCTTGGAAGGACCTTTTAAATTCCGTTAAAACTTAGAACAAGTCAATACAAGAATTTCTTTTGGTAGAAACCACTGCAATTAAAGTGATGAGATTCCAGTAACTCGGCACTGTTTAAGTATAAACAAATTCGATTCGAAGTGTTTATAGACGTTAATGTGCTCACCCTATCAAATAATAATCATCGTATTGGATCGTATAATATATTTACATTGAATGTTGTCTACCTTATAGTATACTCATTACGAGAGTTCAGGATGGGACACAGGAATGGTTGTTACAAATTACTTGAAATTTAAACATTCCGAATAACCGTAGAATCTTTGCGAACGTTATTCCTGCAGCAATTTTTATGTAATTCTTGAATCATGAAAATAAACGAAACTTCCAAGGGAAAAAAATTCAGCACAGTAACGCGGTGTAAGGAGTTACTGCAATGGGCCCGCTCAGAGTGGACGGTGGTTGCTAAGTAATAGCTTCAACGTGCCTCCTTCAACATGTTACCAAAATTATACTTTTGCATTAATACTAAAACCGCAAACATGTCATATATATTGATATAATTAATAGTATATGAGTGATATTAGGTGTAATTATCAAGCAACTGGATGATCAAAAATAAAATACAGATGCTGCGTATTTGTTCTTTTTGTCGGGGTACCCAATAGTTTCTCGACTGACTATTTTGCAAAATTTGAAATCTGCATTGCGGTGACACTCATTCAAAAATGGAACTACAGTAATCTTGTCAGTTATTAAGTAGCGGAGTTTGGTTTTATTTTCATTACTTTCCAAATCATCTCATGATACAGAGAAACTACCAAAAATGTAAATTAGTACTTCATGGGCCAATAATTAATTAATCAATGAATTAAAAAATAAGGTGTTTGCCAATTAATACTTCCTAATTAAGTCATAATTAAAATGAGTGTCATATCCTAAATATTTAAAAACTTAACCAATAACAATAAACCAATTATTCACACAAGAAAAATTTAACCAGTTTCCCACTTGATGAGTTTATTGGGGAAGTTGTGATGGCAAGGGTGCCCCAATGATTCCCCCACTTCCGACGTGGTCTTGATAAATGTCCCTCGACCACATGACACAATTTGACGCACAGATTCGCTTAAAGAGGGTCCGGTCAAATTTGGAAGTGAAGAGCTTGAGAACCTCCGGATTATCCGGGTCCCATGCTCTAGATGATGAAGGCGTCAACGGATGGCGAAATTTGGATTTATTTTCAATACTTCAAAAATCGAATTACATAATAAAATGTGACGTCAGATACCGTTTAGTACTTCCGCTGAGCCAATAATTAATATGAATTCATGAAATTGCCATTTAGTAGATCGTAAAAAATAAAAGATTAAAATGAATGAATTAATGAATAAATAACCTAATCAAAATTTTAAAAACTTAACCAATTCATAATTTATTAACAAGAGCTCTGAACCCTTTCCCACTTGTTGGTGTGTTTATTAAGGGAGTTGTGATGGCTTCGGCTTCATTATGATTTTCACCTAAAAATTGAAAAAAAAATCGATTTACCAAATTTCAAACATTTTCAAATTTGAAGCGATTTTTTTTTCAACATTTTCAACATTCCTGCAAATTCCAAATATTTCAACGGCCATTCCAAAATTCCAAACATTTGGCCCAAAATTCAAAATTTGCGGGCTAAAAATTTCAAAACTTTTTCCAAAGAGAACAAACTATTCCCAAATTTCAAAAATTGTATCCAAATTTAGACGTTTCTTTTTCAAAATTTCAAACACTCCTGTAAATGATAGGAATTTAAAACGTCATTTCAAAATTCCAAATATTTGGTTAAACTTTCAAGATTTGCAACTATGTCCACAATTTTCAAAATTTTTGCAAAATTTCCGACATTTATTCCTGTCTAACATTTTTTCATTTAAAATGAAAAAATATCAAAATTTCAACTTAAAAATTAAAGCATATTGATTTGATTTCTAACTCTCCTTAAACGTTACACCATTTCAGCAGAATTTCTGATTCTACCCGAAAATATTTTGTCGTTTATGGGAGTTTCTCGATTTTTCAAAGTTGGAATTTTCGATTTCAGATTTTGTAACAGTAAAATGCAGAAAAGTGGTATTCGTTTAAGTTTGTAAAAAGTTTCGTAGATACTTAAATACCTTACGGAAGGATAAATATAAATACTAAATTTCTGCATTTAAAAACTGCGAAATTTGGAATGATATTTATCTGAGGGCCCGTGATGATGTAAATCTCAGGTCCGAAAATTTCAAGGTGCGTCTCTGCGGACGTTAAAACAAACCTGTGTGACATTTTCAAAACTTTCCGCTCTCGCAATGTAACCGCAAGCTGCCCGCGCGTATTTTAACATTGGGTAAAATTTTGGGGCGCTTAACTGGTTCAAAATTAAGGAATGAGTTTTGATAGAATTTTCTCTGCTATTCAAATCAATGCACAACGAATCAAGCATCACACGGTCGCGGATTTTTCGACGAAACAATTTGTGCTGCCGGAAATAATACACGTGACACGGTTGAGCAAATGCTGTAGTCGAGGCGGGGATTTCCAACATTCCAATCATTTCCAAATTTTCTCCATCTCCAACATTCTGTATTTTAGCAACCTCAAATATTTCCAATGATTTCTGTGTCATAAAGGTTCAAAATAAACATTCAACTTTATCTGAGCTTTCAAGCAAAGGGTCCTGATTTTTGAAAGCCCAAACTCGACTCCGTACGTCAATTCTACTGGGAGATGATAAACTTTTAGTTGGGCAGAAAAGTAATTTTATCGTTTCAATCAAAGTAACCTTGTACCAATCGGGTATCGAAGGGTAACAAGGTCAACCGAGGTTATTGACAGATCCACGGGCGGTCTTGTCCTTAAGAGAGAGGGAGAATTGGGAGCGCGGGAAAGTTTCTCAGCCAGGAGTTTTTCTGTAATAGACTTTAGCTATCAGCCAGATAATTGACAATTCCAGATAAGTCACAATTCAAAAGGTTCACTTTTTCACTTGTCCACCCTCTGTCTGTACTCCAGTATATACGCCAAGCAGATAATTTATTTATCGATTGATATCGCCAACACAACCGAGAAACTAAAAATGGAATGGCACACAGTCCATATATCTTCCGAACTAGTTTTAACCAAAGGTCTTTAGTTGCCCCCAGTTGATTTTGCCGGTAAAATTTTGAACTGATTTTGAAAAATAAAATTGGTTTCTGCTTTGAGTTGGAGACAAAGTTTCAGTTTACCTTAATTTTTCAACTCTCATTTGTATTCAATCAACCCTAAATTAGGCTGCTTAAAATTTCAGCCCATACCATCTGTAATGAACAATCTGTCCGATTTCAGCTTAATAATGAAGCGGTCAAACCTCCGTCAAGTCACGTCATGCGTAAGTTAGACTTGATTTATTATGCACGTTATCTTACTCACATGATTAATGTTTAAATTACAGTTGAATATGGAAACCCTAGCAACCATTTTGCGCGGAGTAATAGACGAGCTTAGGAACACGTACAATATCACACCAGGAAAACTAACTGAAGTGGAGAGGTTGTAGGCGATTGAGTTGAAAGCTACAGGCTCTTATTCTGATGGATCCATTATCTGAATTCGAAACACTCGACTTGTAAGATGAAGAGTTCTGCAATTTGAATTATGACGACGTTGAAGAATCTCACAATGGAAACGACTCATCACAGACACAAGAGTGGGGAATATACAGGACGGGAAGGGAGAGCTTCACATTGGAATTCATGAAGAACGTTTTGAGATACTACGACAGAAGGGCACAAAATAAGTTCACGCAAACTCAAAACAGATATAAAAGAATTAAGGACTCAAATTACATCACCCTATTCCGTCATTACGTCCGAAACCTTGGTAAATAATGAAATAGCGATTGTTTCCTCTATATGTTTCAATTGAAATACAATGAATAGCGTTAAAAATTTATTGACAGGCACGGCTCCGGAGAAGTTGAAAGAACTAGACCAGAGGGTTTCGCAGCAGTTCATTCAAGCCCGCAAACAATACCTCAGTGTTCATGACGATAACTTGAGACGGTGGGGTATCAAAATTTAAAAGGAGTTGAAATTGGACTTTGTTGCCAGTCGTTCTTGGTGCTCAAATTTGAAGAAGCAAAACCGGATTGTTACCCAACAAATAACAAAATTTGTAACCTCGGCGGAGACTCAATCCGTGGTAGATTCTAGGGATCTGGGAAAATCATTTGTTTCTAAATGTTTCCCAACGTTTGCGACATATGAGCATGAAAAAATCCTCAACGCAGACCAGTCCGGATTTACATATGAGGAAGCTCCAAGACGAGCACTTAGCGTAGAAGGCGAAAAAACAACAATTGGACTAGTCAAGTCGAAATCAAAATCCACTCACTCATACACCATCATGTCAACAATATCAATGGCGGGTCGTTTGCTTTCTCCCATGCTCATGTGCTTGCAAGAAGTGGATTAAAATTTTGGCACTAGGATTCAAAAGGACATTGACTTGTTTCGTGAAAAGTACCCAAATATTGTAGCAGTGGCTTCTACGTCCGGAAAGATGAGCAAGTATTTGATGCGTTGGTAGGTCGGGGAATGTCTTTCAAAACAATATCATGGACGATAGCTACTACTACTCCATGCATGGAGTGGGTAAAAAGACGATGACATTTTTCTAGATGTGGAAGAAAGCTGAGAAAGGTTGGAAATCCGGGTCGTACTAAAATCCAGTCACAAAACGGTCACAAAAACGGTCACAAAACGGTCACAAAACGGTCACAAAAACGGTCACAAAACGGTCCCAGTCCAAAAACGGTCACAAAAAAGTCCCAAACGCAAAAACGGTGACAAAAACTGTCACAAAACACTCCCAGTCCAAAAACGGCCACAAAACAGTTCCAGTCCCAAAACGGTCACAAAACGGTCCAGTCCCATAACGGTCACAAAAACAGTCCCTCCCAAAACATCCTATGCAGAAAAGTGGTAAAAAGAATCGACCCCAAAACTGCCCAATGCCCAAAAACAGTCCAAAATTTTGTCCCAAGACCAGCAACAGTCCAAAATCGCTTTCAAGCTTAAAACAGTATTTCAACGGTGCAACAAGATCAGCTGACAAATGGCAGCAAGTTGGAAAGCGATGACGATCCCGTTGCTGAAATTAAATTCATCTAGTTTATTAATGTTCTAAAATAGACAACAAAGTTTGTAGTTTGATCAAGCATTTGAATTTTATAAATTTGAATTTGCAAAGCAAACGAGCTGTTATCCGCACGTTAAATTAAAGTGTAACTGTGTGAGCTTGTAACAATGGATCAACCGCTCGATTTGACGCAGAATCGTAAATCATCGGAGGATATTTCATTCGATGGAAAGCCGAGTTGCAAGGATGGGAAGTTGAACGACACAGGTAACAATACTAGTTACACAAAGGAAGTGGTGCACTGCGTTTGAGAGGCTTCTCATTGACACCTACAAAAGAATCAACCACGAATGTCGTAGTTCCCAAGAAGTACACACTGGCCATGGACACTTTTCGTAAACTTATGAAAAGCGTGGGTAAGTGACGGGCGGTCGTCATGGACATTTGTCCAAGTATTATTCTTGATAAACATGATCCAAATATCCTTTGAAAGGCTTCGTTTATGGTAAAGTGAATACCAGGATGGCAATTGTACAGAGACCTTTTTTTTTTAATTAGATCCGTGATGAGGACGATGACGATGACATGGATGAGGATGAGGATGAGTTGCATGCTTTTAACGGGGACTGCGACATTGATGATGATATACAAGGAGAACGGTGGCTTGCTGTGTTGGGCATAAAAGAAGGGGTTGACGTGAATGTTGATGACGCTGTCTCCCCGCAACCACCCGAACCGACCAGCAGAAGAGGAGAAGCCGTGAAACGGAAGTTGGACATGTGCACAATCTGAGCACTTCGTCGAAGGCACGAATTAATTAGTAGGAATAGGTGCAATGTGAACCTAAAGCAATGTGGCAAATATTGAAATCATTTCTTGAAAAATTGAGGATGTTAGGTTCAGTGTTTAGTAGGTTGTAGTGAATAATTGAACCGAAATATTAAGACATTTGTTTATTCCGCATTGGAGCGTCAAGAATTTGAAATACCGAAGTTATTTCCGAGGATTCTTGATTAAATTTATGTTTGATGGGTTGCCAAGTTTCGCTTTTCATCGGCATATGAGTATGTTCCAGTTTGTTTCTAAAAGGAATCAAAACAAAATGAAAAGTGGAAGAAAGAGATCTTGAGTAGTTGTAAGTTTGCACCCTTATGGTCGGTTTTTTTGTCCTTATGGAGAATTTCGACATGAGCCGAGAACATAGAAGTTTTAGTTCCTACAGTATAGTCAACAATTCAATGGTTTTGTGGATTTCGGAGGAGAGAGCCCAGCATCAACACAACGAGCAGATCGTGCACTTGTATTTATGTTCCGGTCGCTCCATTCTAACATGGTAAGTTTTATTCCTTTGCCACTATGATTATGATGTATCAATCGAAACTAGAAGAATTTGTTGGTCACTTAAATTCAATGTTTGTGTAGTTGCAGCCACTTGGATCATTTGCTACCAAAGGAGCCGCACCAGGTGACGTTTTGGGAAAACTGCTAATATCGTGTATTGTGAGGCTGGAGGAATGTGGCATTCGGGTATCTGGGGTCGTAAATGACGGAGCGACAACAAACAAGAAAATGTGGACAGCGTTTGGAATCACTGGAGCTGTAGGATAGGTTAACAATAAGGTGAGACATTCACTTAGATACTTAAATTTAGCAATTGAAGTGACAGACACTTGTATTAAGATAATAATAATACAACTTGTTGTAGATAATCCACCCTTGTGAAGCGAATGCGCTGCGGAATTCTGGGACACGATACTTGCATTTTATCTCTGACGTTCCTCACCTAGTTAAATGCATTAGAAATCATTTCTTCAAGCACGAAATCTTACTGGGAAGAATTATACTTCTAGTGCATTTTACTGACCAAATGTTATAAATTGACTTTACCGGTTTCGTAATCTAATTTATGCGGATTCCTAGTATGACGGTGGAACAATCAATTGTGCGTAATATCGGGCCATCTACGATTTGGAAAAGGATCTGTTTCCGGGGTTAAGATTCGTGCCTAAACTGACCTACGCTCACCTCTTTCACACGCCATTCCAAAAAATTCGAGTATCCCTGGCAACTCAGGTGGGAGTTCATTTGCTAGAAATTGTGTCGACGTGACTTAAGGATGAAATTAATTGAATCGTCTTTAACACTAATAGGTATTCAGAAAATACAATGGCGGACGGAATTGCAGTTCAACGACGCCTTGGCGAGAAGTCACTGCAGTCATCCGAACATACGGAGAATTTCACACGAGATATAAATAGCCTGTTTGATTCTCTCAACGCTAGACACCCTGTCGTAGGTGTCAAATTTAATTCAGATCAGCACAAGGTAAATTCATTGTGTAGTTTCTAGATGCAAAAACGTATGGTCTTAAATCCATAAAAAAACAATTACTATCGAAATGTTTATTACCAATTATATACAGGAGATTCGTAAGTTCAAGGAAGTGGTAAATCAAGATGCTGCTAGAAACACTTTTGCAAGCGATACAACTATGGATGGCATTCGGATAACCCTACAAAGCTTCCTAGATTTACTGGAGTATTATGTAAGCTCTCTCGGATTCACCTATGTGTTGACCGGAAAAATTAATCAAGATTCGCTGGAGGTAAACCAAAAGAGTATAGAATGTCACGTTTACTATTTTCACATATGCCACATTTATTTACCGAAGTTTATATCAACGATCACAGAGATTCTTTGGAATAATTCGGCAAGTGGCTGGCGATGAAAATCATCCAAGTGTCATAAGCTTCATGCACCTATATCGTCTGCTCTGCATATATTCTCCAACCAAACGTTTGATTGGTAGCAATGTCACCCTGGACGTTGAAGGAGAACTAGCAGTGACCAACTATGCAAATGTCCTTCTAAAGAAAGCCAAGGACCGCAGCGACGAAGTAAAATTGAAGCGAGAGCCTGTCGAAGATAAGATACTTCAAAAAATCATTTCCAAACAGGTAGAGTCTTTCTTCCTTCAACCAGAATCAGCTGGTAATTGGAGTGCAAACGAGTGCGTAGTTTACCAACTATGCGGCTACTTAGCGCATAAAGCCAACAAAATGGGCGTATTTACGGATTGTGACAATTGTGCGTCTAGTTTGTATTCAACTGAGCCTTGCCTGGACCAGATTGCTGCCTTGACTTGGGAGGTCTGAAATACCCTTCTAAAGCACTTTACCAAACTGTAATTAACTCAGTTGAACCCGCAGTTACAAGTTGTTTGCAGTCCGGATTGTATACAAACATTGTTTTGGATATTGTTGACTCAATTGCTAGTATTCCATCCACCGGCATTGGGTGCCACAAAGAAAATGACTCAAAAAGTTTGACTGCGTCATTAGTATCATTTGATATCACAATACGGATGTTTTTTTCTCAAGAACTGTAAATAGGGAAATAGTTTCAAGTCGAACACAGAGCAAACGACTCAGGAAACTTGCTAAATTAACCTAATTAGCTGAGAAATCTCTGGTAATAACAGATGTAAATAAAACAGAAAAAGAAATTCAGACTGACATAGCTGCGAGTGCCACCTTCACTTCTTCCTTAGCACTGTTACATGAAATGAAACAAAATATGAGTGCCATGTAATACAACCATATGCCTCTAATAATCATGGTATCACCGAGCCAGGAATGAAATTTAAACAGCAGAACTTGTTGTATGTGACTGGCCTGGGATTCGAACCACGCACCCAAGAGGAAAAGAAAAGACTCCTTGATAAATATGGGCTACGTCAACTCAGTGACATGCGAAACTACTGGGATTTTAAAGGAACCTGTAGTGCTCGTAGTGAAGTTTCCACTTTTATTCTTCAACTCAGAAAATTCAAAAAAATTCGAATAGGTTTTGTTGAAGGAAGGGGAAATAATTTTGAGATGTAATGGTATCCCTCAAAATGGCTTTTATTGTCCCTAAATACATGCCCTAAAATCGGTTAAATTGCGCGCAACTAAGTCAAAAATTTACCACACACAATTCGTGTTCCGTGCAAAGTGACTTAATATTTTCACATGTACAAGCTAATGGTGAGTTCGAATTTGAGAATTTAGAAAAAATATAAGTGCACTAATTATATTTAAATAATACAGGTATAATAATATAATAAATATAATTTATATAACAGTTAACAATCCGCCAGATAAGCACCGGATGCATCAAAATACATGAAAATTAATGTAAATTCATGTGGTTCTACGAAAACAACAAAAACCACAAGAGCATTGTAAGGATGTACTAGAAGTACAAACCCCACCAGATCTACAAACATTCGTGAAAACACAAACAAATTTATGAAAAATAAGCGAATTAGTGCAATTTATGTGAGTGTAATTAAAACCAAATTTAATGCATTATGTGGTTCCGGTACACCCAATAACATTAATATATATTAATTTGCATGAAAGTAGATAACTTGCAGCTTAATCAAAATTACTTGCAAGAATGTTAATGGATCTGATGCAACAGATGAAAAGTCAACTTCACTTTTACACTCACGAAGGAAACTCAGACTGAAATGATAACTGACATCCATTCGTGAAAATATAATACAACCAGTAAATAATTTATGTACATATTTATTTAAATATGTTTTGATTCAGAAATGCTTTTGGCATTTTTTAAACTAACCAATTTGGGGTGAACATTAATCACGTGTTATCATTTTTTAATTGTTTGAGGCACAATTTAACTGGTTTTATGGAATCTATTTAGGAACAGAGAATTTCGTTTTTAGGGATGAATTTAATATATTGCCAACAATTACTGGGACATCGAAATCAATTATTTAAGACCCCAGAAAATGCAAAATACTTTCCAATGAATTTTGCGTGGATTTGTTACACGGTGTGTTCACATAAGTACAGGGTGCCAAAAAAAAGTCAAAAATATACCCCAGTTAAGGCTAAACGTCCCCATGATTTGTTCTTGCTAAAAGTATTCGAATTTGCGTGTGAATGTTTTGTATTAAAATCTAATGGATGGCATTTTTTCGGCCCATTAAAATTGCGATTTTGGCCATTATAACCTAACCTAAAATTGTGAAAAGTACCATTACGTAATGGGCCAAATCACTCATTCTCATAAACCTATAATGGCCAAAATCGCAATTTTAATGGGCCGAAAAATATTGATTCAAATCTAATTAATAAACCTTGTCTCAATTTTCATTTGAATTGCTTAAGTGACTTATTTGCTTACCCCACAATTCGGACGCTAACAACTCAACCAAAGAAAAGCGTAAATGTGCTTATGGGTATTTTCAACCTTGCCATTGGCAAAAAATAGTAGGACAAGTACGGTTGTTTGTCTCATCGATGGCATCAATTCCTGAATTGTGCACATTGGCCACAGTCCCTTCTTTCTTGGTCAAATCTCGACAAATCCGAATTCGGGGCGAAAAAAGTTTTGACCTAACTTTTTATGAAACGCCAAGTTATGATAATGCCAAATTCAACCATGATTTCTAATACCCAGAAGAACCGAAAAGTCCGAATTCGGTTTTTTTCTCCAAAAAAAACAACACCAGACGACATCCCAAGATAACACTTGCAATTTGAAAGTTTCACTACTTGTCTACTCGCTCTAGTTTGTTTTATTAAGTATGAGACAACCAAGATTAATCAATTAGAAACAGGTCTAATTTCAAAGGTCTTACATTTGTCTTGTCGTTTCTTCGACAGGTTGATTGGACAACCAGTAAGTCAAATTTTGTAAACAGAATACGATCTGCAGTCATCCTACTTGGCGAAAAACGCGTAGATGTTATAATAACTTCCTAATTTTGTAAAACCTGTCATGTAAATCATTTCGGAGTCAATTTTAATCTATATGAACACAATTTTTGATGAAACTAGAAAGAATTCATTGAAAAATATTTACCATTACCATTTACCATATTACCATACCATTAATTGTATGCCTAATGTAAGTACCGCATGTTGGAACCAAGAGTTTGTTTAGAAACGCTTACTATTTCAAAACTATGCGCCCTAAATAGAAATTCAGCCAAATCTGCAAGTAATTTAGAAAGTTGGAATTAATTTGGTTAAAAAATGGATTTGGATTTAGAATATGACTCATTTGCATATTATTTACACAAGTTTGCAAAATCAAATATTGCAATAAATTTATCTTAGCTCCAATTTATTCCATCTCTCTTATTTGCAAAATCTCCTTTATGGGCAAAAAAAAACAATAGAGGGCACTTGACAGTGATGGGAAGAGAGAATAAGGCAAAATCAGAAATGTGTTTAATTTACTCACCTATGATCCCACGTTAACTTAACCTGAATGTCAGGGAATGCTGGAGAAATTGGGATATGCAATTTGTCAGTAGCGGAGCAACGAGTAGAAAATTTTTTACTGGATCACTGGACAAGGGCTTGCGCCATTCATGTCAAAACTGGACCGGGACCACAAAATTGCCGTGGTCCCGGTCGACTTTCTACTCCCGGCGCCCGGC
>JAQIWD010000995.1:0-15086 GCA_034694825.1 Anurida granaria
AGGCAAGAAATATAGATAGGGCCGTTGTGTAACATAAAAAAAAACTCAGTTCGGGCCGTTGTGATCTTAAGGGACGATGTGTTTTCCTTCCTTGTCCTTTTTTTGCAGCGGGTGAATGAGTGCTTTCACCACGGATCTCACACCACTCACGCCTCCTTCCGAAATTTCCCAAAAACAACCAAAAGTTCTCCTCCAACGCAATCCAACGCTCCTTACACCTTTAAAACCTTGGACTCCATTTTGAAACAAGAAGATACACAGCACAAGGACAATGGCCACAATGGTGCAGAAAAGGCTTAAAGAATCGTGCATGTACTGTACAGTGAGTCAAATGCTTAAATAATTCAAAATATTAACAATGAGATAAATAAAAGGAAATAAATTAATGGAAATAATCGAGAAAGAGCCTTATTTGCCAGATGCAGATAAACATTCCATAAAACCAGTTCATTCCCTTTACACTCACGAACGACGCGAGGCTCTCGTCATCAACTAACTTAATAACACTAAAGTCTTCCATTTCTATTTGATCTTGTGCACCTTTTGCCAAAATGGGGGATGGGTCGGGAGATAAATGAAATCGCACGGTTAACCTTTAAGGTTTATTTCATTAAAACGCCAACACCTAAAACATTGCCATTGTCATCTGGCTGGAACCTCAAGTAACAGATCTAAAGATTATAGATTTGAAACGTGAAACAGATGAGCCTGGGCAAGCAGAAGAGACGATGACTCAAACATGTCGGACGCTGAAATCCTCGATGCTCCTCCCATAGAGGTCCTCCGCATCTTTTCATACCAAAATATAACTAACTCAACCCAAGAAGTAGTGAAGCGAACACACAACAGTCAAGAAGAGTCATGTCAACCAACTCTGATTAGACGAGCATCTTCGCCACTCTGATGATCCCTATGCCTGCCATTATTCTGCCCATGTTGCCACTTGCCATTGCCATTCCCACTCCTAATTCCTAAATCCATCCCTTGTTTCTAATCTGTTGATGATGAGCTAACATAAATAGATTATTCCCATTCCACATTTACGCCCTAAACAATAATAATACTCCTCAAAATTATCTCCCTCACTCCTACTCTTCCCTCTCCATCTGCCTACTTAAGTCTAAGAATTGTTGCCCTGTCCCTGGGAAACAATGCCTCCCTTCTATTCCTTATTTTTCATCAAGATTTCAGGACAAGAAGATGGAATAAGCTGACTGACACTCCACCACCACCGTGGCAGTGGCAGCGGCGGCAGTTCACTTCTTCCATAACCCCTTAATTCTTCCCTTCCCCCCTAACTGCCCTAGCCGTACCCTACCTACTTTTCCGTCGACGAGCTTTAGGAAACCAAGGGAAATTACACGCACACAACAGGAGGAGGGTCTTAGAAAGTAAAAGAGGACCCACTCACTACTCCTTGCTTCCTTCACTTGTGAGTTTTGGGTATTTATCATTCAATTCCTTCTTCCGCCGTTCGTCCGTCGTCCGATGCGATGATCAGGGGTAAAAACCAAACCTAAATCTGTAGAAGACCCCGACAAGAGCCGAATTCAACTCTGGCAATGGCCCGTCCCAGTCACTCACTCTTTCGTATTACAAAAGACTACGACGACTTTTATTTCCACTACTACGAAAAAACATCATCGCCATTCTCACTCCCACTTCTTCTGCCTCCATCTCCCAGGAAGGGCCAAATGTCTCGATCTGTAAAAATGCCCAATCTCCCTACCATTCCAATTTCCCCACCCCACCCCCACCCAAGAAACCCAGGCATCTAATCTAACCAACCACGAACCACGTCACCCTCCTTCACACTGTGCATTCATCAATTCTAACCTGCATGCCCTCAAATCAACAACTTCATAAATCCCTACTTGCAACTAACCACGTCCTCCATTTTAACACGCTGATTAAATGAATTCACCAACAAGGCACACTGGTTAGGCACAGTTTCAGAATTTATGAGGGGGTGGGTGAAAGTTGACTTTCTCCCAGTCGACCTTGACCTTGATAGGGAAACTGCGCTTGGCCTTTGGCCCCTCACCTTTTCCTCCCCACCAACACCCACACGATATGGTTCACCAAAAGGGATCTCGAAATCCAAGGAGCCAAAAATTCCAGACGTTCGTAGTTCCATTGTTCCTTCCTCCAATGGAGAGAAAGTTAGGCTCCTCACTCCTCCTTCCAACAAACGAGGAAACGGAGATGGGCAAATGAAAAACCATCCATGGCCTCCTTTCTCCGCACACAGGAAGGAAACCACCCGAGGAAAGTCAAAATCCTGCACTCACTTCACTACTAAGGAACTTTGACGAAATTATTACTAACCAAACTAATTAATAACATTTGAAGAATCGACAACACAAATTCCTTCAGATAGCACTTCTTCTCCTGCGGATGCTTCTGTGTGACCTTTCTTATTGGAGAATTAGAGACTAAATGAACCAAACAACACCACTCACTCACTCACAGTAGAGCTTCATCTCATCTTGTCTCTTTCTACAGGAATCCTCACTTCCCTTTACTATAAACATAACTTCCCATTGAATCAAAAAATACGCAGATAAAAAGTTCGAACTGAAGAGCTCGCAGCAGGAGCAGTCAGCAACGAGAGTTCACATAGCAAAAGGAACTCAATTGTCTTGTCTTTACCACCGTTGTTCGACTGGCTGACGAATGCACGACAACGACACTCACCCGTGTCCAAATTTTGACTGGCATTTTATGAAACTTTACGAGTGGAAATTACAATGTTAAGAGAATTGACTTTTGCAGAATCATGATCTACTGAAAATTGTTTCCGCCTCGTCCTCCATCTGCCATGCAAAGTACCTGCATGCAAACGCATCCTTACTTACGACCCTGGGCCTTGTGGCATTTGAAATCTTTAAGGCATAGGAACTTGTCCTGTCTCTGTCCATTTGAACTCTTCCTCTCTCCTTTCCTTTTAGTGCTGAACATGAGCATTGGATTGGAATGGATCTCGATCTCTTCCTCGGGAAGGATAAGCAGGGAGTTCGAATCATGGGAAATAATACGAACGAAAGACCAGGGCTTAAACGAGACAAAAAATGTGGAGCTCATACATTTTCTCCCCCGTGCCTTTTAGCATCACCTTCCTTTCCACCGCCGCCACCACAGTAGAGGAAGAAAAGCAACATCATTGAGCCTACCTTCCCATAACCTAACCTACCAGAAGACCAGCCCGTCATGTCATAGCATGATTACCCAAACCTCTTAAGCGCCTGGCTGTGAGCTTCCTCGACAAAGACGAGCGAGCGGAGGAGCAAGTACACAAGTATTGCTTACAGTCCCAGTCCCACTATGAACCTGCGCGTATAGGAATTTCTCGATTCCCTTTCATCCCATTTGTGTAATAGTAAAATTCATTCAATTCCTCACCACTCATCCCGTTTATACTCGCCATGGCCAAATACTCCCCTGCAGCATCACGATACACCGAGCTGCTGCAGCTAACGGCAACAGTGAGGCGATGCTGTTTGGAGGATACTGGCTTGCATGAAATGGCGAAGAAGCTTAGAACGCTCGGCACCTCAGGTGCTGGCAACATCTTCCAATATTTCTAATAGAATGCTAATACGCTAAAAGGGTCCAAAATTATTGTAAAATGGCTTCAAAGCCTTCCGTCATCATTACCGGCCCCACCAGAATCAGAGAGACCTTCTGTGAGCCTGTTTTTATCACTCGAAAATAGGATAATCAGGAGCTTTCGGATAAATAATGGATGAAAAATCAATTCTGGAAGCCAGAGAGATACAGCAGGACTTTCTCCAGTCTCGTCCCACGCCACGTTTAAGAAGTCTTTCTCCTATTCCTCCTCCACAATAGAAAGAAACTGAATGGGTAGGGGGGAAGGGATGAACTTTCACCGGAAGGACGCCTAGGAATCTATTTCTAGAGTTCCGATGGAAATCAATGGACGTCCAATAAAAGTAACAAGAGTAATATGTAACTACTGGAAATTTTCATGGAATGAAAGTTAAGAGCAGAGATTCATAGAATCCTTAAAAAGCTAGGGCGTGAAAAGTAATTTTGTAGTCCCTAATCAAAAGTGTGGCCAAATGACGTAAATTTTCCCTTTGTTCCTGCCTCCAGAGCTGAATTTCCTGATACGAAGGTCGTCCTAATTATCAAAAACATCTCATCACTCCCATTTATTTCATCCAAAGCTCGTGGATTCTAAGAATTTTCCAACCCAAGAGTCTCCTTGAGGAGGAGGCGGAAGATTCCATACAACTTTCACTCATAGCCGCTATCCTTTTTCACGGAACCAAAGGAAGTCTGCTGGCTGGCACCCAATGGAGTGAAAGTCCTCGAGAGCCAATGGAAAAAGAGCATGACAACAAGGCCTGCATTAAGAATTAATAAAACCTCGAGATTTAGCAGAGGGAGAGGTTCTACGCCAATGACGTCAAGTATAGGGAAAAGGATTCAAAGAAAGCTTGACATGATTTGATTTCAATCTGAAAACTCCCGTCTCCTGCTTGTCGTCCCGTTCCTGTCGTCATTAGCTCCAGCAGAAGCCCCTAGCACATATTCACGAGTTCACGTCAAGGCGTCTAGAAAATACATCCTTCTCCACTACTTACGGGAGAAGGATTCGTGGGCTCGCTCGCTCGTCTTCCGCTATTAGTTCATAGGAATTGAAATCCAATATTGCACTACTTCACCGCTAAGGCTACAACTTTGGCATGGCATAAAGTTACTTACTAAAGGCATGAATCAATAATCTTATTAGGGAGTTCCTTTCTCCGTCTCTTCTCGCGGAAGTTGCTTGCCATATCAATTCATTTCCAGAGGTTTCCCGTTTTGCACTTGGAAAGAAACGGTGGACTTTAGCCAAATTAAATGCCGACGGATTCCATCCTAACAACAAGTCTATTTCCAACTGCGAATTAAAACTTGATGAGAATGAACAACTTCCTTGTCCGATCCACACCGTTCCTAAATCCTACTTTCAAAACCTGACATTGATTATAAGTTAAAATTGTGCCAATTGCCAATAATAGTAGTACAACCGATTTTCCAAAACAGGACCTGTTGACTTGCCTTGATGAAATGTTAAAAGTGAGAGTCAATTGCTCCGGTATGAAATCAATTATCCCTTTAACATCACCGCCATATAAAAACATTGACAGCCAAGGTCGCGCCAGTTGCAGCGATTAGTTTTCTTCCTCATACCATCTCCAATTTCAACTATCAGCGCTCACGCCGCGCCGGACACACGTTGACATTCCCACCCCAAGACCAGAATCCAAACGTCGACGTGTGTCGCATCGCATTCGCATTATGTATGATAGTTAGAGAGTGAGTATTCCTATTGATTAGGTCATACACAGCTCACGCTGACCTTTTGATGGGTCCTAAGACGTATGTCCAAGGCCATGCAATAATTTGCTAAAACTTACTCGATTTCCAAGTAAACGTGCTTCTAACAATTCTTGTTTTCTTGCATTTATGGCCGCGTTGAAGTTATCCATTATTCATTGAAGCTGACGGTACGCAATGGTCCTGAAATTGCAAATGATTACCATTAGTTTTGAATAGACACTAAATGAAATAAGTTGTAAGAAGGGACCTGACCTAATAACCCGAACCAGTGGGTTAACATTATTGTATCGTGTCTGAATCAAACAAAAACAGTCTCCTCATTGTCACAAAGATTCGTAAATTTTGATATTCCTCACAGCACACCCCTCTAGAAGGATGCAGCAAGTGATAAATCCCTTGTTAACTCAACTGATGTTACACAGTTACGCCGCTGGTTGGTTTTATATAATATGTAAAGGTAGCTGGCGGGTAAAGAAAGACACGTCTGCTCTCCAGACTCTTGTAGACGAAGGTTTACCTTTGACCATGCATTCGGAGCTACGGTCCACCACCCTGGGCGATGGTTGATGATGGTCCGGTAAGATAGAAACGAATAGCGGCGATCGGCGGTGATTAGGATCCTCCAAAGGAATGATTCACGAACACCTAGACCTAACAAAGTCCATCCAAGGAGTACACTAGAAACTAAATTCTGTCCAGATTCGGATAAAGGTTATTCCTGTCCTCCTTATCCATTGACGGTGCAAATTGTGTAGAACAACCAACTCAGTAAAGTTAAAAAGCTTGCACTCACTCTCACTTTTTCACTTTACTTTTTTACCTTCTTCTCGACTCCTTTTCCTTTCTGCTGTCTGTCTTTGTGTTTCCTTTAATAAAAATCAAATCACCAAAAAAGATAAGAAAAAAAGGCAGAGAGACAGAGATGAACAGTTTGAAAATGGGCGCCTTTTTCGGGCATAAAAATTCTCAACTGGTCCCAAAATAACTCAGTTTTTGAATCTGACATTTTGTTGAAATTTCCCAACTGTTGTCGATATTTTGTAATTTCGGCTTAGGTCAAAAGGTCACGCAATTGAACAAGTTGTGGTATTTAGAGTTATTACACTTCACTGGTATTTAGTGTCAAAGGATAAAAGAAATTAAAGAATTTCAAAGCGAGCGTAATGGAGCGTGAATTTTTCTTTTCAGGAACAGCTCCATCGAAATCCTAGGTCAGTTGAGGTCATTCGTTAGAATGGCATCAGCGATGCGTCAGTCATTCCTGTTACCTGTGTCGCGGTTTGTTGTGTAGTTTTCCACTCCAAAATGCAAAAGATTGCACTGCAATTAACGTCGAAATAAACACACGGAGTTGTAAGCATGTAAATGTGAATTAATAAGTCAAACAAAAGCAGCTTATGTTTATTACTTTCCGAATGTTATACGTCGAAGAGGAACAAAAAGAGTTCAATATCGATAAGTTCATTCCTACGCGTTCCCAAGAAGTTTATTTCTAATTAAGTTAGCAATCATGATGATGGTGGTGGTGATGTGATTTACAAGACTTTAAAGACGGGGTTAAGATCCGATGCACATACCATTCACTCCTCCTCCATCCAACCAATTCAATTAATCTAGCCAGGATTGCTCCACGCAAGCCTTGACGCGTTTCTCATATTCTCGACGATTTTCCTTATAGAGTTGCGCTGCCATTGAATTGGCTGGAGAGTTGGGGTTGGGGTCGCTAAGTAATGACTGAATGGAGGTAAGAATGGCAGACACGTCGTAGGTTGGACTCCAGCGGTTCTGAAGAATATCCAAACAAATGGCTCCGTCCGCATCTGCAAATGGAAATAATCATGGGTTACTATCAGTAATCGAAATATCACTTTCGGCTCAGAGATTAAGAAGTAGGAGCGAGCAGAAGTACTTACAGACGTTAGGATGAAATAATTTAGATACGAATCGAACAGTTGGTGGCTTATTAGGGTATTCTTCAGTAAATTCAACGGAGAGCTTAAAGGTTCCATCTTCGAACGGAGTATCATGAGGACCAAATATGATGGCGTTCCACAACATGATGTTGTTATCCGTTGGAGCACCGCTAACCCCCGCTGGAGGATCCTCTTGTAATTTCTTAAAATCACGCATAAGGCGACGACGGGCAGGAGTCGACATCCTTAAAGTTGGAAAACCGGGAAACCGCTTGTTACCTTGATTGTTAGATTAGGAGGATCGTCACCGAATTCCAGGAAGACACTCTGAAAGGAAAATAAACATTCTTTGTTAGTTCCACATTCTACCAGGGTTATTAATTCGAACTTAAAATGGATTGATTGAAAATGTTTACTCGCACTTTGATTCTGATTCATATTTGTCACTTTTGAATTAAAAATTAACACTTAAATCAAGAATCTTTAGAAGCCACAGTGACTCCTACTGCTACAAAATGTACTTGCACGTTTCGTAGTACGAAATGTACGAATTTCGTACATTGCTCAAAATAATGAATCCTTGATTAAAAACGTCACCTTACTTGTATACAGTAATACAGTTTGGCAAAGTTGTATGACCGACAGCAAAGCAAGAAAAAACCTGAAAACAGCATATAAATGGGATTGGGGAAGGGTGAAGGGGGGTGAATGCTTTTTCTCCAGTGTACGTTACATAACTAATTGTATAATTTGGAAGCATCCCTGCACATGGGTTTACAAAAGTTACACTTACGGCAGTTCGTGGTAGTTGATTTTGAGTTCAGCTGTGTACGTGGAATAACGGAGAGTGAGTGAGAGTTCTTATTTGGGGGTGAAAGGTCAATAGTACAGAATTATTGTTATGATTTTACTATTCACTCTATCCCGTCTTGAGCAGCTGAGATCCTTAAAAACAGTCGTCGTCAAAATGATTCCTTTTTATTTTTAATTTGAGAACAAAGTGAATCAGAACTTTTGCAAAATCAGAGAAATTTCGTCAATTCAGTTGTTGGACTAAAACTTACGGGTGAGGGCGGAGGCAGGTCGGGGAAACGGTGCAGAGATGGGCATCATCGGAGGTCAAATGTTATTCCCAAGTTGGCATTGATGTCAAATAATTGCTATTTTCTACGCAAATTTTAGACTACACCCATGGCCCTACCAATTAATCATCAAAATTTGTCTGAAATCCCTGGAATATTTGATGAGTTTCACGTTAACGAACCATTTTGCCCAACATGACACCCACATTCCGTCACACCTCTGTTCACTTTTAGTCTTTCCGGTCAGTCTGTTATTCGTTCTAAATTCATCTACGCATGCGAACCTGGGGTACAAAAAGGAAGTAGGGGGGCGAACAGGATAAGGCCATGCAGAGGAGCTTTACAACTTGTTTTCCAATGACGTCTTACGTCAACAGCTGATGGCGTATGCGACACGTCAAGAAGGTGCAAGAACCTTCTCGTCGATTGACCTCGGGCATTCCCAGCGATCATTCCTATATTTAGATTTATTCAATTCATTGTTGATATTCTGCATAAGGATTATAATCTAAATCTCTGATCCAAAGTAGCTTCTACGCGCTAATGAAACGCTTCTTCATGGACTATGAATCATGGTTTTGTCGCATGTCGCTTGTCGACCTTGTCAATCAGCTGCAGAAGTGTCCATCCCAATTTCCGTATCAAATTCATCCTCGGTCATTTTCCCTTTCTTGAGCCTACGGATGAGTCCCGTGTCCTTCTCAAGCTCTTCCACTTCTGCCACCGTTAAGGCATTCCGCTTCCACTTCTTGACCACTTTCCGCTCATACTTCTTCTTGGACTTGGCTTTGGAGATTGACCAGGATTCTTCGGCTGCCCCGGCACTCCGTTTGATTGGTCCCTTTACTGGCCATTTCCCAGTGTCTTCAAATGTTGCTAGTTTCCTCTTCCTGGAATCTTCCCTTAATTTGTCCTTATAAGGCAAGGAATTGATGTCAATCTCAACTTCCTGGAAGGTCTCGGGCTTCTTCCCCCAGAGTTCGGACATTTTAGGGAACTTGAGGAGACCGTAAGACTCGGCAATCTGTCCTAGATCCAAATTCTTCGTTTTCAGGATCAACTTGCACTCGTACTTTGAATAGGATTTAAAATAGGAGACAAAGGCCCTCATGCCCTTATCGTAGACGGCCCGGTCCTGAAGCTGGAGCTTCCGCATTTTATGAAGGAGGGCCTTTGGATCCGCTGTGACAAAAGGTGACACGTCCAGCTCAGTCAGGGGGACCTTCTGCGTCGCTTGGATGTAATTGACGTAGTCCCTTTCTGAGGGCTGGAGAAAGAGAAGGGACTTTCCTTCTTTTCCATTACGGGCAGTTCGTCCAGCACGGTGGATGAAGGATGCAGGGTTAGATGGAGGGTCATACTGGATGACCCAATGGATTTCTTGGGCAATATCAATCCCACGAGCCATCACGTCCGTGCAGCAGAGTATTCCTGTCTCTAGGGCCTTAAACTTGTCAAACGTCGCCAGGCGCGTCTTCTCCTTCATCTTCCCATGGATTGAAATCACATTCTGGATTCTAGACGTCGACTTTGCATTGCTTGTCTTGATGAGCAACTGCTGGAGAACAAATGAAAAATATTCGACACAGGCACAAGTGGAGAAAAATAGGAGGACCTTCTTCTTGGATTCCTTCTTTAGAAAGTTCAACAACGCCATAAACTTTGTTCCAGGCTCAACAATTGCGTAGTAATTTTCCAGTTTCTCCGGAACTCTACTCGTGCTCTCATTGTTGTCCTTCACGACCACTGCCACAGGGTTACGGAGACCAGCGCGAACCAACTTGAGGACTTCGGTGGTTTGTGTTGCCGAAAAGAGTCCAGTCCGGCGTTGTTTCGGAAGGAGTCGGAGAATGGTGTTGAGAGACTGCTCAAATCCCAAATTCAGAAGGCAGTCAGCTTCATCCAGGATCAAAACTTCCAAGTTTTTGACAGCATTTGCAATTCTGGAGTCCGTTTTCCGCAAGAGAATGTCCTCCAATCGGCCTGGGGTGGCAATGACAATGTTCGCACCTTTCTCCACAAACTGTTCCAAATCAGTCTGGATTGGGGTCCCACCGATGAAGAGGATTTGGCTTAGCTTCGGGGTGTGCTTGAGTAACTCTGCCAGTACTTCGCTGATTTGGAGTGCCAGTTCTCGGGTGGGAGCGATTACTATAGCTCCTACTTCATGTGTCTTCCATTTCTCCTCACGGCGGAGCAAGATTTGAATAGCAGGGATGAGGAAGGCAAGAGTTTTCCCACTTCCTGTCACTGCCTCAGCGCTTACGTCCTTGTAGTTTAGCATGAGTGGAATGCAGGCTGCTTGGACAGGGGTCATCTCTGTGAATCCCATGTCCTTGACGGCTTGGAGCAGAAGAGGATTTACTGGGGGTTTTACACTAGTCCAACGGCTATCCATTACAAATGTACTGGGTTGAAGAGATTAGTTGAATGTTGAATTTTCAGGAAGGTCCACGGATTTTAGGAAGATTCTTTAGTTTCAATTGATTTTGCAGGGTGGATGTCAGCCTCCAAACTTGCACTGTTGTTCAAATGTTCCTTGTATTTCCTTTTCAATTCATTGAGATGTTGAGTTCTCTGGGATGCTCTAATGGATTTTTCGGCTAATAGTCGTTCCTTCTGGGCCTTTATGCTCATATCCCCGTTCATGAGTGCATCAAGCTTCTCAACTAGACGTTCTCGAGCAATCTCACGATTCTGGTGAAGGAGTCGGGAAAATTGGACCTTAACGACGACGCCTGCTTGTGGGGAGAAAAAATCTTCAATTATTCTTGAAGGCCATGTGCCATGAGATGCTACATCCTACATCACTAGAAAAATCCACAGCCCACCTGTTGGAATATGCTTCAACGCAACGCAGCTCACGGTTTTGTTAACGTTTGAACCTCCAGGCCCACCACCTTTGATGAAAGATTCTTCCAAATCCTCTTCTTTTAGTACAGGGATCCTTGATCTATCGATTACGTCCTTTTTCGATTGCCCCGGTGTGACGAGTTGTAGTGATAATGACAATTGTCGATTCTGAATCCTAATTGGACTAATGGATACAATTTTCCTCCAAGACATGAATTGGGTGGTCAGAACTCACTCGACTCGTGGACGTTTCGCTCATCAATCCCCGTGAGACCTGTAAGTTAGTAGTAAATCATTTACATATTTTTTTCAGTTCTTTGACTTTTTAAAGCTTGTGGGTAATGCGCCTGTTCCGGTATTGCCAAAAGTTTGACTCCTTACGGGTTCACGATTTATTCAACAGCGAAGGGAGTGTCGAGTGTGTCTCTTCTTGAAGTGTTCTCAGATTAGTCTCCGCTGAGTCAGGAACTGGAGCCCTTTCTGACAAAAATTAAACAAAATCGAACAACATGTATTAGTAAAAACAAAATCCCGATTCCAGAAAACGAGACCGCCAAAGCGGTTGAGAACAAGGCAGTGTAATGGCAAGTTAAGCAAAGCGGGATAATGTTACCTGGTATTGAAAGTTGATTTCCTCGGATTCCGTTGAATTCCGGCGTTTCTGGAACTCGGTTCTTATTCTCCTAGCGTAGAAGTCCTTATCGGTGTATTTGAGACTGTTGGAATAGCGCATCAGCTTTTTGTAGAGGGAAAGCACAGAGCGGACTTCCACTTTCGTATTCATTGGAAGTGATGATGGTTCATAATTACTGCCTCTTCTGTCTGGAATCTGGAAAGATAGAAAGATAGAAAGGATAAAAATTATCAGCTGTTCCAGTTCCAGCTCCTTTGCGTGACTCCATGGTGCATGGTCATTGGCGATGTAATCCTTAAGCTAATCTTTGAGTTCCGAACCGTATGGCTAACTTGACCTGACCTGACTTCGAAAATCGTAAGGGATAATAAAGTTCACTAACTGATGATGAATAAATGAATGAATGAATGAATGAATGATGATTAATTGATCCCAAAACCTCGTGTTAGTTTTTTGTTGGAAAATGGTTTAAACCGGTACCGTTTCTTGAAAGATTTCAGCCTACCCCTAACAGACCATCTGCACCTTGCAAAAAGAGTGTACAATAGCAGGATGATTTATTTGAATAGCTTTAAATTTTCCAATTTAATTAATTCAGTATTCATCAAAGTAAGAAAGCTGAGTTGGTTTGATGGGGAAAGAATTATTGGAGAGGAAGTAGTTCCTGGGATCCCATTTTGTCTTTTCCTGAATGAGACGCGTAAGATTATCCCCAAAGAAGCGGTGGAGTGGGTTGACGAGGTCATTGTCCGGATAATTCTGGTACGTTTCCCCACCATCCATGAACCGAACTGCCGCCCAAAGTTCGTCCAAGTACTTCATGCCTCTGTTGACGGTGGCAGGGTCGTCAGTTCCCTCGTATTGAAGCAGGAGTTGGTAGAGGTTGTTCCTGTGAACAAAGGCGGTATCGTTACTCCTCACCTTTTGAATCACCCCGGTCTCAGTATTCAAGAGGGCCCAAACGCCATGGTCAGGGATTCGTGCGATGACTTCCCCCAATTTTTCCATTTCCTCGAGAGTGAAGAATCGCTTGATGTAGATGGACTTGCCCTTGAAGTACCGTGGCACAGCGTTGTCCTTCCCAATCTTCTTCAGGAATGGAAGGAGCTCTTGCTCGGTGGGCAGGGTCTTCGAGCCGTACAACTGCATGTAGTTGCTCACGGGGGTTGGCACCCCGGTCTTGGGGTTTGGCAGGTAGATCGGGGCGTAGTAGGTCAAGCCGATAAACTCCATATAATTCCGAACTAAAGGAATAACTTTAGTCCCGGGGAAGAAACCAGGGATCGCCCGCAAGACGGCGCTGCTGTCCTCAGGCTGCTTCTTTGGATCCTGGATGTGGATCACCAGAACCGTCAATCCAGGTCGGATGCCTGGGAGTGGTTGGTTGAACTTATCTAAAAGCGTATCAGAAGAGAGTCAATTCACGCAGATAATGTTTTCGAAGCTTAATTTAGATCGACAAATGTATCCGTTGCCTTACCACTTGCAAGGTAGAAACCGGTGACCGTAGTTGGCGCATGCTCCATCGTCCACTTTGTGAACTCCTGCATGGCGACGTAGCCCTTTGCAAATTCCTTGACGGAGTATCCGATCGACACATAAGTGATCTTGAGGTGAGCTGCCTGGATCGGTCTCACCTTGAACTGCGTAACGATACCAATGTAGCCAGGCCCACTCCCTCGCATTGCCCAATAGAGGTCGGGGTTTATGTCCTTGTTGGCCACACGGATCTGCCCATCGGCAATGACGACCTTTACTTCCAGGACGCTGTCCAAGGCGTAGCCGTATTGTCCGCTGAAGAATCCAACCCCTCCGCCAATGGCGTGCCCACCGATGCCCACAGTGTAACAGTTACCAGTGGAGTAGCCATAGCCACCATGCTCCCACAAGTAGGAATTGAGCATAGCCACGTTGACCCCGGGCTGGACACGGACATATGCATCGTCTCCGTTTCCCTCTATTTGGATACGCGTCATGTCCCGGAAGTCAATTACGAGGGTGTTGTTGTCCCCCCATCCGATCGACTCATAAGAGTGACCTCCACTGTTGGGAATCACTCGGATACCGTGTTGTCTAGCGCAAGAGACCATTGTGGCGACGTGTTGCGACGACTGAGGAACAAAGAATCCAATTGGGTAAGCCTTCGGAATACGCAGGTTCCACGGAGTATTGAGTCTGTCGTAATTATCGTCTCCTTGCAACCAGAGATACTGCGAACTCATCATGAGGCAGCTACGGAGTTGGTACAACTGCTCAGTACTCTACGATTCGTAGCAAAATGGACTAGTAAAAATTAATGCCAGGTGCATTTGTGAATGGAATAACCGAAAAGGTACCTCGTCTTCAACATACACTGAAGAATATTCTGCGTCGCTAAAACACTCTCCGAACGCTTCATCAAATTGATCAAATCAAAGTTATAAATATTATCATAAAAACTTATGAATTCATAAAACACGTATTTTCCATCGAATCGAAAGCTCATCGACTTACCTAAAATTAACGCAACGTGTATCAGTGCTCGCATTTTGTGTATCCAACCTTTGACCGTTTTGATTTCGCTCGTACAAAGCTTGCTTCAACTTCCGTTTCAAGAATTTCTATTTGAAAAGGGAAAGGTTAGTTCTTCGCTCGAGTCAATTTTATCAATAGCCTGTTAAAATATGGGTATAATTTGGGGGCGAATTTCATGCGCTACTTTTTGACAGCTCCAAATCAGGCCTTTTCTTTAAAAATTTGAAAAATATTCAAAAATAGGGTTTATTTTCGTTCTATCAAATCCACTAACAATGGGTCCAATTGGAGCAAGAAATGAATCCGATTTCCTTTGTTTTCCTTCAATATTGTGTCTGCTCTTCTTTCAATTTTGAAATCCATCATGACCCTTTCAATCATTATGAACATTAGGAAGCATTTTTCAATTTTTAAGGAGATTGGGGATGCCGGTTTCTGCAAATTCATTCCGAAAGTAAAGCTTAGCAAAGCAAAGAGTAACTTCTCGAATGTTGTCCATCAGAAAAATAGTTAAACGGCTCAGTTATAAAATGTTAACTAAAAATCAACAACGGCCATCCGCTTTGAAATTAATTATTTTGTAATCGATCCGTTACATTCCTGATCAAGGGGCAACGCCCATTTTTATGAAATAACGATGACTGTAACCGTATGTTCCATTTACCCCAAACTATCTTTTCTTCCCAACCGCGGCAATTTTGAAGTCTTGCCAAATTAATTTTCCGATTTTCTTAATCT
>JAQIWD010000996.1:0-15080 GCA_034694825.1 Anurida granaria
TGTTCATGTTGGGTTTTCAATTTCAGGACCTAATTCAAAACGAGCCAACAACTTTGTGAGGGACTTTCTCCAGGTAACGAATGAAGCATCCAGAATTATGCGTCTTGTTGGTCTTACCCCTAAAATACTCCTTTACAGGTTTTCATTTATCGACTTTTCTGGACAAGCCGGGACAATCCTCGGAGAATTCGGATGGACGACATCAAGAGGGTAAGTCTGGCATGACAATCAAAGCATCAGAGCATAAACTACCAGTAATTTGGGGGGAATACTAACATTTTGTTGTCGAAAAGGCATTTCCTATGCATTCAGAGAGCAGTATTAGAAAGAGGCTCAAACTATGTGCTGATTTCAAGAGAACAGGATCAGATTCGAACTGGTGGGTAATTAAACCCGAGTTTCGGCTTCCAACTGAGGAAGAGATTCGAGCCATGGTTTCACCAGAGCAGTGCTGCGCTTACTTTAGCCTCGTCGCTGCCGAACAACGACTCAAGGCAAGTCCAAAATTGAACAAATAATCGAGGAAGTGCAATTACATTTTAGCAATATTATCCCTGGGTTTATCTCCGTGCAAGCCTGTGGAGTGGAATGAGAATTCCCATTATAATAATATAATTTGCCGAGACAGGATGCAGGTTATGGAACCCAAAGCTTATTGGCCCCCCTTCCAGAAGATGAGGATGAGAATGATGAGAAGAAATTGGACGATGAGGTTAGTTTTTACTCTAACAAAAATCAACTTCCACGTTAATTTGATTTTTGGAGTTTAAAAACATATCGAAAATATCTTAAGGTCAAGGTGGCTCCATGGAACACGACCCGTGCCTATATTCAAGCAATCAAGGGGAAATGTTTACTCCAAATCAATGGGCCTGCCGACCCTACTGGTTGTGGTGACGGATTTTCTTATATCAGAGTCCCAAACAAACCACAGGTGAGGACTTCTACTGCCGGTGTCAGAGGTCAAAAGTCAATGCTAATTTTCTTAAATCCTTCGCGTTTGTTCATCAGACCACCGTAGAAGAAAAGGATTCACAACCGAAAAGAATCGTGACAGGGACGGATGCGGACTTGCGCAGACTCTCGTTGAATAATGCCAAAGCTCTGCTTCGTAAATTTGGTGTACCTGAAGAGGAGGTAAAAGGAGAAAGATTTAGCTATTGATTGATAGATCAATTTTAAGGCTCCAATTTTATTTTTTTAGATTCAAAAACTGTCTCGGTGGGAAGTGATTGACGTCGTCCGAACGTTGTCCACAGAGAAAGCAAAAGCTGGAGAAGAAGGGATGAATAAATTCTCTCGAGGGAATAGATTCTCTGTCGCTGGGCATCAAGAGCGGTACGTGTGACAAGAATTCGTGACTTCACTCCTCATTCCCGCTTTCTTCCCTATTATTTGCTTTCCTCAGGTACAAAGAAGAGTGTCAGATGATCTTTGAGGTCCAGAATCGTGGCCTCCAGTCCTCCGAATCACTTTCTACGGATGAAGGAGAGAGTACGGAAGAGGAAGATGACAATGAGGACATTGAGGAAATGGGAAAAAACATTGAGAAAATGTTGTCCAACAAAAAGACGAGCTCCCAGGTTAGTCGGGCACATTTCCATCCCATTTGGTTTTGGTTTAACCTTTGTTGTCAATTTGTTTTTGAATTTTTGAATTTTGTAGCTAAGTTATGAACGGGAGGAAGCGGAGCGGATAGAGTTGCAAAGAATGATTATGGGAGATGAGAAAAAGAAAGATGAGGAGGATAATAAGAATCTTAGCGGTCTAACCATGCATCCAGGTAACAATTATAAAGTTTGTGGCGTGGTCGGGCCGGTCCATTGTAGGTCAATGGTTGGAATTTGTGAATTTTATTTTGATGTTGTTAGGCCGAGTGTTGATAATTCAGAGGAAGTACAAGAACACCGAAGGGAAGGAATTCATCCGGTCTGAAATTGTTCGAAAATCTCAAATAATTGATATTTACATGAGAATCCGAACTACAAAAGATGAGAATTTCATCCGTCAATTTGCTCTTCTTGATGACAATACCAAGGAAGAGATGAAGAAGGAGAAGCGAAGGATTCAAGAACAATTGAGGCGTATCAAGCGGAAGCAAGGAAGAGATCACTTACCACCGAGGCCCATTATGCACAAGAAGCGGAAAATTAAGGTCAAGCCGGAACTCAAGGTGAAATGCGGAGCTTGTGGGCAGGTTGGGCACATGCGGACCAACAAGGCTTGTCCATACTTTGATAAAAATAATGAAGTAGTTCCGTCCATAAATGTGGCAATGACGGAGGAAGAGGAAAGTGCCATCAAGCAACAACTAATTGATGAACCAGAGGATCAATTGGTCAAAGTCGATGGGACAAAATTACAACTTTCTAGCAAACTATTCAAAGTAAGTCTTAGAATTAAATTAAATTAGTTTTTTGACTCGGGAAATTTCTAAACCAGTTTCCTTAATTGTCTTTTGTTTTGTAGCACGCGGATGAAGTGAAGCGAATGTCGCTGCTCATAAAAGTGCCAAGGGATGCAATGAAGCGTAAACGAAGTTCCATAGTCGAACCCCACTGCGATTATTTGGAGGGAAAGAGTAAAATTGCGAATCGGAAACGGATTGACCCCCAAGTGGTCATTTGCAACATCTTCGAAGAGGTCATCAATGAGCTCAGAGATGTTCCCGAAAACTCAATTTTCCACTTCCCCGTCGGTCCAAAGGTAAGTCGTGATCATGTCGCCACAGGGATTGTTCACAATGTGCATACATTGAACATTCTAGCAATCATGGTGTCTGTCAATTGACGACGTAGGTTCCAAGGTACCAGGAAATTGTGGCGACCCCGATGGATCTTCAAACTATCCGAGAGAAGAACAGGAAGAAACTTTATCAAACAAGATCAGACTTGTTTAGGGACTTGAAGTTACTTGTCGACAATTCCACTTTGTACAACGGTACGTTGACATTTGACCCACCCGAAGTTTACTTAAATTATCCAGAATGAATGTTTAGGGGAGAATCATCCAGTCACAGCGATTGCGCTGAAACTTTTTGAACTGGCTGAGTCAAAGATACGAGAGAAAGAAGCTCAAATTTGGAAATTGGAGAAGCAGATCAATCCACTTTTGGATGAAAACGACAAGGTAAGTTTTTCTCTTAAAAAAAGAATTTGCGGTTGTGACCGGTGTTTAATTACGGGTACGATTTTTTGACAGACTCGGATGGCTTACATTCTGAAGCAAATTATTGAGAAAGTCAAAGTCATTCCAGAATCTCTAGCTTTTCTCAAACCAGTCAATAAGAAAACGGTACAAAATTACTATGATGTCATTACCAATCCCATCGACTTGCAATCAATCGAAGGACGTGTTCACGGTAAACGTTTCGGAAGTAGCGCTGCTAAAGCGGAGAAAAGCAGTCCCTGACAATACTTCCTTATTTTCAGATCGTCGTTACACAAGTCGGAATGAATTCATGTCGGACATGGAACTGATTCATAGCAATGCAAATAAGTTCAACGGCCCCGAACACGCGGTGACACGTCAAGCGCATTACATCCTTGAGTTCACCAGGGCCCTCATGGAAGAGTTTGATATGACGCTGGCAGTGTTGGAAGAGAACATTCGAAAGAACCCTTTTGATGAGGACTATGATGAGCCCGAGTCAACTGGAAGAGGACGAGGGTCAGTGGGATACCAACCAGAGTCCATGGTAAGCCAAACAAACTCTAGGTTTGGGTTAAGGTAATTGATTAAAATTAATTACCGTTATAATTTTATATTTCTAGGAGGGAAGTCCAGTCTTTGAGGACGAGCCAACCACAAAGCGTTCACGGCGTGATTGAGGGAGTTTAAAACACTCACGGTCCAGTTCCTGATTGTATTGTTATAAGAAACTAGTTCACTTATTCTACACTGGAAAATAAATTGAAAGAAATCAGTCAGCGCTTCAAAAATTATTTCTCAATTCTAAAGCAAATTAAAGCGTTTTTACAGGTTTTACAAAGGAATCGCTTTATCACGCGGGGGTTTTCTGGGATGGAGGGAAATTTCCCTTTCGTTTTCAAACTCATCAGCTGGCTGTTTGTCAATATTTGTTTTTAATTCATTTGATTACTTCACTGAATTCATTCATTTTTCGCCATCCGGTGTGTTTATGTGTTGTGGTAGCGATTTGACAGTTCCAGTAGCAAGCATAAGTACCAACGAAGTGATCCAGGTTATTTGATTTGCATTTGACCTTTTGGCAACGCGACTGAATCTCCACTCTTTCTCCGCTCCCGCTGGGCCTCCTATCCTAACAAGCGACTCAACATGTTCTTGACTGAGACACTTTTGTTTATCGTGTCCATGGTTGTAACCGGGCTTCTCCTTTTTCTCCTCGTCTACTTTGTAAGTTCCATTTTAGTTGTCCAGATTACTGAGTGCATTGATTGAATAGTTTTGTTTTTAGGTCATCACCCTCTCTGACTTGGAATGTGACTATATAAATGCACAGCAATGCTGCTCCCGCCTCAACATGGTATGGTTATGGTTCATGAGTATTCCTGAATGTTAAATGAATTTTAATTAATTTGATTTGCTTGTATGCAGTGGGTCATTCCTAAGTTGTTTGGACACTCTTTGGTGACGATGCTTTTCTTGGTACATGGCTACTACTCAATGACAGTAGCGAGTCTTCCTGTCACACTCTGGGCTGCTTACGAGTAAGGCAACAGTTGACAACTATTCATCATGTGACTATTATCTGTTTTCACTGTGTTTGTATAGGTTTTGGCGTATCCCTTCAGGGAATCTTGGCGTTTACGACCCAACGGAAATTCACAATCGGGGTCAACTCAAAATCCACATGCGAAATATCCTGCTCAATGTTGGATTTCATCTCGTCGCATTCTTCGTGTACTTGTACTGGTAAGCTGGAAATAATATACGTTTATTTTAATCCTGTTTAATGAGATCACGGAAGGTGGTAACTAATTAATTCTGTCGATGTTTTCACAGTATGATCGTCTCCATGTTGAAAGCAGATCCAGTCCCTCCTCCCATTCTCAATGACTTTGACGAGTTTTAGAGGAAATAACTTCCGGCGTTTTGATGCCATTGGCGGAGGATCTAGGAACTCGCTTTCCTAAAGCCTCTTTGGCTTCTGGGGTGTTTATTAATTAGTAATTTGACTCAAGTGATGAGTTACAAGTGAAAGGTTACAAGTCTGACTGAATTTTGACCCCTGAAATAATTAGTTTTTCGCTTCGGAGATTATAGATTTAAGTTCCTAATTAACGTGAGTACAAGTTTTTATTAATTTCTGATCTCATTTCTGTAAATAAAGTTTGGTTACTAGCTGGTCAAGAAGTAGAAATGGTGCTTGGGACAACGGGGTGACAAGTCCGTGTCAGCGCATAATGTCACTCGACTCTATTTAGCCTCTCCTCTCCATACAAATGAGGGTTAATGAGGAGCGATAATGAGTCACCGGAGAAAAGACAAAGGGGAGCATCATCTTTGCTTTTTTGTCTTTCATCATTCCGAATCCAATTGACCTCAGATGCTCCTGAGTTATTTCCAAGGAATGGAAGCAGGATTTTCGGGAAGGTTTCTATGAACTTTTACCCCTTTTCCTAAAATGAGTGGAAAGAGATCCAAGGAGCATCTCCCAGTGAATGTCTACTATGGGAATGGCTATCAATCCATTGGAGAATTCAAACGTAAGTTTCCTAATAATCATTTCGTCATCGCCTAATTAGTTTTCATCTTAAGCGTCTTAAGATTGTAACTTTTTAGTCTGAAATAACTGGTTGGGTCTCAGACATTACTGTGTTTATGCCATTTTTGAGTATTTTATCCTTAAGAATCCACTTAAATTTTCTTCGACCCAGTTACCATTTTTTTTTAATTTGGTTGATTTCGCAATGAGCGTAGTTTGGAACTGTTGGAATTGTTGCACTTGCGGTACAGGGAGCAGAAAATGGCGAAGGAGACTAATCTGAACTTTTTTTGATCTTCCAGGTTCGAGGCGTCTCCAGGGTCCATTTCGCGTGATTGTCTTCTGCCTCCTGGCAATTTTGTTGCCTTGCCTCCTCCTCGTGGTGCCCCTCTACATCCGTTATGAATTCTACAAGGATGTCGCCTACCATCTGGGAGAAAGCGACCTCGTCACGGTGGACCAGCCCATCTCCACTTTCTGGTGCTCCGGACAAGAGCTTCGCATGAATGCAACGTTCCACGCCTACCTTCTCAACGAGAAGCCACAAATATCCGAAGACCTCAAGCTGATTGAGATGAAGAAGCACATGCAGTTGGCAGATGACACGCTGGAATACTGGGGCTTCTTTCTACTCCAAGGCTCAAAGGTCACGCTCTCCGTCTGCTCCAGGTGAAACCTCAATGTAATTTAACACGTCTCTGAATATAAATTGAATTTTTGTCTACTTCTGTCTCCTGTCCCGAGGTTCGACGGTGCGAGGTTGATGGTTGTCAAAGGAGCAAAAAATTTGAAGCACTGCGCCTTGATTGATGCTGCCAAGGACAGGGACCAGATTGATCCCTGGGAAGAAGATGTCTCAGCCCCACAGGGGGAGAAGATCGAGGTCACGTTTCAGCACGGAGATCAGACTCAGCCCAAGAAAACAAAAGCAAATTCAAAAACAACCGCGCACTCTAATGCCACCACAGCCCCAGGCGACATTTCATCCGCGATAGTGAAAACTGGTCAAGCGTCACCAACTTTCGTCCCAAATCAAGTGACCGAGAATGGAAATTCATCAAGGAGGAATCGAGGAAAGAAGGGACGGAAACCCCCAACTCCTCCCCCAGCGCCTGAATTTATGCTTGACCCCGCTGCTCCTGACAACCTCGACCTCAACAACACAAAATCCCCCTCCAGCGGTGACCTCCACATTGAGACGCTTCACGAAAATGTCAAAGTGTTGAGACACAAGGGAAGACTTGGAGGAGGGAAAACAAATCGAACGAAGCGTTTTGTCATGACCGAAGGTAAGAAGGTCAAAGGTTTCCGGTTTTGAGTGATTGACTTTGTATTTCAGATGAAACATATGAAGAAGGAGATTCCAAGGAGGAGGATCCTGCGCATGCGCAGGACCAAGAAATGACCATGCATGGGGAAATTGACGATACAGCTCCACCACCAGTTGGGAATGAGCCATGGATCATGCGCGTTGAGAATGACGCCGAGACGCTCCTGAATGAGGAGGAGATTGACGAGGAGGACATTCGGTCAAGCGGCAGTTCCTTTGCGAAGAACCTCTGGAGTTGCTACGGGGGTGACACCCTCTTTACCCAAACATTTTCTCCGAGTCCAAAGTGTCAGAGCCAGGACGCAATGATGAAGTATGTCCGGATGAAAATGGTTCACGAGGTCACGAGTACTGGGTATTACTACTACATCTTCTACTCGGACAACGACATTGTCTCCAACGACATTTTTGCGAGGTTCAACATTGAGAAAGTAGAATACAGTTTCCCAAATTATACAAATTCGTGTCTCAATTCCACCCATTGCTCCTTGCCCCTGACATTCTTCAGTTCGGAGAAAGTGTTGCTGGAAGTCCCAATCCAAGATGGTGTCTCGGATGAGGATGCGCTTGCGCAAATTGTCCTAATCTCCACTTGCAATCCGCGCCTCCCCGTCTACCTTTTCTTCCCCGTCGCCATCCTCTTCGTCATCATCTCTTGCGCATTCATCTAAGGCAGTCGGTTCAGAAGTGTAGTCGGAAAAGCTTTAATCAAAATAAAGTAAAAAATTAATCATTTTAGTTAATAATTTCGCAAGTAATGTCGTCTTCAGGTGTCGCCTCGTAGGAATCCACTTCTTCCTTTACTTCCACAGCCCCTTCACCAACGCTATCACCCGGCCATAAGGTCACTTCCAGTGGATCCCGCATGGTTGATCCCAAGTCCATTTCCATTGGGGCACTCGGGAACGCTGGATTATCTTCATCCAGCCACACGTTCAAAAGTGACTGTAGCCGTTCTGACTTCACTGGACACAGTGCCTCGATTTGAGCCTCAACGGAAGGAAGACCGGCCTGGACGCGATGCGAAACAAGGGCATGGGGTGTGAAAGGGTCAAAGGGCTTCTTCCGAAGGGTCTTGCACTCGGTCATCCGGTAGGCTGAACGGTGAATGAAAAGGGAGAAGTCGGAAGTCAGGGAGGTAGGTGACCGAGAAGGCAGAGGGTCATCCAGCGGGGTCTCCATGGAGTCTCGCCATTGACACAAGAAGGACTGGAGGCGCTCATCCTTTGCTTCTGCTTTACGAAGAAGTTCAACCGGCTTTTGCTCCCATTCCTGGACAAAACATAAATGTGCACAAAAGTTGGAGAATTTCAATTTAGTGCACACATTTTCTATTTCGATTCTGACCTGCATGAATATGTCCCCGAAAGTGTTTCCAGTAAAGGCGATGAAAGAAGGGGGGAGGCTCTGCGTCCTAGTTCCCTTGGGAGTTTCCATCAGACTCAGGCCGGTTGTCCAGGCGTGACAGTGGTCCTGCGCACGTTGTATATCCGCTTCCCATGCACAACTGGATTCCTCCTGGTGAGCAAACGCTGCAAATTCCCGGGGATTTGAAAGATGCCTTGGGTAGGAATAAAGGATTGGGTTCCGTTTGCGACAGTCTGGGCGTTCCAGACAGGCGATATGTCCAGTGTCGAAAAGAGCACAAAAAGTCTCAGCAGTTCTCTGACTCCCACCAACCAAAACTTCAAAGTGATCTGTCTGAGGGGAATTCAGCAATGGAATCGGGACAGTTGACTTTTATTTTGTTGGAGGGTTAGCTTACCTTGACACAATCCAGAAATGCTGGAGGAGAGACAAGGCCGTGACTGAATTTTGTGACAGGATTCCGTGGTACTCGGACGTCCATCAGGAAAATCCTCCCTGTGGTGGCAAAATAGTAGTGCAGGGGGTTCCCACTTGGGGTAAATGCGGAAATGACGTCGTTCAGAACATTCTGTGGGGTCCGGAATAATTGTTGATCCGATATGGACAGGGAAGATACGGAAGAGCGGAGATTGAAAAGTTGGTGGGTCGGGACGGGCTTGGTGCGGGAGTCATGCAAGTGAATGGACGATTCGGCCCAATAGTAAATTACCTCTGGATGACCTCCAGCGTAACTCAATCCAGAGGCATCGTTCAGGAAATTTTGAGGTCCATGCCCAGAAGGCTCTCCTCTGTGGTAAACTGTTTTGTTCACGTCTACCTGCGACGTCACTTTCCTGAAAATCAAAACTAATCGCTTTAAAACATTCTTCTTAATTTGGAATTCAAATGGGCGTACCCTTCGCTGACATCTATGAACTGGATCACTCCGTTCTCGTCCATAGTGACAAGTTGTGACGGGAAATGTGGGTTGAGGTCAAAGGAGGTTAGGAGTGGACTTGACTTTGCCTTCTCGGATTTCCGCCCCATGAGCCCAGCGTACTTCGTGAATCCGTAACCCACGTTTGGAATGGAAGCTACCAGAGACGGGATGCCATCAGAAATGTAGAGTTCTATGCTCTTCCCTCGACGGACGCCAATTTGTTGGCGCCTACGCAGAGTCTTGATCTGGAAAATCTGCGAACTCAGCCGATCATCTGCGTCAGGTTTGGAGGAATTGACGTTGGACGGGATTTCATCCTCTTCCCAAACGGAGTCGACTGAGTACGAGAGTATTTGAGTAGGTTTTGAGGGTTTCAGGGTGACCATGCCTGTGGATTCAAAAGAAAAATCAATTCTAAACTTCTTTTTAAAGTTTGAACAAGTTTACACAAGAGCTCTTAAGTTTCCGACTTACGCAATTTGGTTCCATTTCCGACAAAAAGATGTTTGGCCTCTGGGAATCTCTTGTCGTGGATCCAATCGCAGGCCCCATTCCTGTTGTAAAAGTAATTCCAAGTTCCTTTTACCTTTAGCCTCGGTGCGTTCAAGTACTTTTCAACAAGGTTGGAGAGTATTGCTGACCGGCACTTGTTGACGTGAGGTAAGAGTTGTGTGGGAGGTTTAATTTTTACGATCTTAGACTTCCTCGTTCGAGGTTCTCGCTCTAAGGCTTCGAGATCTTCACCTTTACCAATCAGGAGTCTCTGGATATCGCCTCCAGTCGGTTCTGGAATTGTTTCCTTTCGTCCCTGATAAGTGGAAATGCGGGTAGATGGACCAGGGCGATCCTCATCTGTGTTGGCATCTTCTTCGCTTGCTTCAGAAAAAAACTGACTTTCTTCTGCTTCCGATTTCACATCAACTCTTGATTTATTCGTCCTAGAAATGCAATCATGGAATGATAGGAAAATTTAGGGGAAAGGTTACTCCAGTCACACTCGACAGAAAAAAAAATAAACAAAACCAAGGACAGTTTTGTCGGTTTGGGTTATTGGGATAGCTTGACAGCGGGTGATAATCCTATTCGACGGTACTTTTTGTGTTCCAGTAATCCATTTAAGGCAACTGGTTTAACTGCATTGTCTCGAAATTAATTCTAAATTCAAAATATGCTTCGAAGGTGAGAGTGTGACGAAAGAAATTATAGTCCGTTTACTCTTTTTAGTCGAACAGTGTGGGGCTTAAAAAGAGTAACTCCTCCCCTTCTGTATCAGCGGAGGGAGGCGGAGTTTACTTCTTTTTAAGCCCAGCGCCCTGTTCAACTAAAAAGAGTAAACGGACTATAATAGGAAATCAATTTTAGTTGTCCGTGGTTTTCTTATCAGTGAATTCAGCCCAACTTGTGCATTGGCAAAACCAAGTGAGACCCAACGTAGTTTGAGGACGCAGTGACCAAATTTCGTTGGGTTTCCTAACAAGGGAAAGCTAGTGGGCCACTTATATTCTGTGTGACCTTACGATATCTCTCGGAAGGATGGAGCATAGCGTTCACCGGCGATGTGAGTTCTAATCATGTACTCTTCCCAATTAAGGACTGGGAGAGCACAAGTGTCACGACCTTCTGCTTCTGTGGGATACATGATGAGGGGCAATGCTACTGGAGTCCGTGATTCCAGTGGGAAGGGATTGTCAAATTGATTCCCCACACATCCAGGTACTCGTGGTGGTGGTGGTAACCCTTGACCGTTTTGTGATTGGTTGGAGACTGCTGCTTCCGCATTTGGGTATAAAACATCAGCCTGGAGACTGACTGCCGAGGTGAATGGGAACAGGCGGTCGGTATAGTTCTCCAACATCATTGTCTGCCGGTACTTCTCTTCTCCAGGGCATCGTTGACTGTAAGTGTTGGACCAATGGAGCGTGAACGCCATCGCACTTCGCAACCGTTCTTCCTGAAAGCACACAAAACAAATTGGTGAGAAAGGGTCGCCGCTTTTCAGTGTCAAACTTAGCTTAGTAACTAACATACAGTGGCACAGTGGCAGGATACTCTCAAAGAGGGGAAATGGAGTTGGGCTCTGGCTCTCCTAAAAAGTGGCAGGATGGTGGTGACAAGGCAATGACGAGTCGCCAGTGACCGTCGACGACGGAGGGGTAAATTCAAAAATTTCAAAAACGTCAGTCGTTGTTCGTGTTTATCAACACATCTGAGAGCACGAGACGAGGGAGCGAATACTCACTCCAGGGAACCAAAATTGAATCAAGTTTACACAGCAAGGAAGGCCTCACTCCTCACTGGGGTTTTCGAATAGTCGAATTAGTCATTCAATTTTGGTTCTGGAGTAAGTTTGGCGCTGTTTAGAATTTTTATCTCTAGAAGCACGTGATTAACGTAAATCAGCCTGTAGGGTCACATCAGTAAAATATTCTACATTGAAAAAAGAATGGGTACAATTACTACAATTTGCGTAGAAATATTATCTTGCAAATCAAGACATACATGTAGGTTACTTATTTTTCAACTTTTTTGTCACCAAATTCAAGCTCAATTTAAGTTTGAATTTAATTTATAACACGGGCTGATGCAATTAGGTTGATGTTAGAAATGAAACACCTGTTGTATTTGAAAAATCTAAAGGATCAATTCAAACAATGGTCAACGGCGTCAGAAGGAAGCCGATTCCAGGATGGTAAAGTGGAATTCTATCTGTTATGAACTCAACGTTAAAATTTGTCGGCATTTTGGCATTCAGTATGGGAGGATCAGATAATATAACAGCGTTCCCACGCTTTAAATTCAAAAATTTGCATTGAGAGTTATACGTAAACCACTGCTATCATGTGGAAAATTAAATCGCGGGAACGCTATCTTATCTGTTCTCCTTGCCTATCGTATTATGTATAAAAAAAATTTTGAAAAATTGCGCAAAATTTTTGGTAGTATTTGTCATGGAATCAACAATTTTGATTTTTTCAAATAAATCAGAATTTATTTATTCCATGGTTTTTGTTTTACCATCACTTTGTTAATTTTCGCGGAATTTTTCATGTGCGGTTATGCCATTCTTTTGAAAAAATATTTTTTTTAAATTGTGCAGAATTTTTGAAACCCAACTATTGCAATATTATTGTTTATCAATCGGGTAAGCGTGGTTAGAAAGTTAGTACCGCGTTAGGACTGTGCTCACAGATCCAAATTCATATACCGTAGGCTCCCCTTTAGGTTGTTTTTCGAAAAGGCATTCCTCAGGTCATTTGTTCACGGTATAAGTTGATAGTTTCTTTCTGTTTTACGGTATTTTGCCCCTCTCCTGGGGTTCCTTATCTCTTGTTTCTCTTCTTTCCATCATCTGTTTGCTGCTCTTCCCTTTATCTTCTCCTTTTGTTATCCGCTGTTGGTTCTTGTCCAATTTATTCGGAAAGGGAGATGGAAATGGGACGATGTTGGGAGATTCCTGTTGTTGACGAGACTCGTTGGTCTAACGGGAGCAGTTAGTTGGGGATTCATCTCTGCAGGAGGAAGTTCATATCGTCATCTTCGCATTTTCATAATTCAGAACATCATATCACATCTACAGACGAGAACAGAACGGAACAGATTCACCAGGATCAACAACACACTCTCGGAGGAGGTGGTGGAACGGAACGGAAGTCAAACCCAAGTCATCTGTTGCTTCTGCACTTTCCAGAATGCAACTCTAATCTTATCTGGAATTCACATTGAAAATCATTGACATTGACAGCTGACCGCCGCCGTACATTAACCTCTTGTCAACACATCTCTGTCCCTTCTGTTCTAGAGTGAAGTTTACGCGCTTCCATATTGGGACAATACTACAATGGCTGCAACTGATTCCAAGATTTCCAAAAATGTCTCCAAATCAATTGGACGGGCCAAGGAGAAGGTTCGCTAATTTATCATTACTTGCGCATTTGAATTTCTATCAGCGCGTTCTATTTTATAGTACGTTCATTTCCTTCATTTGTTTGACAATTTAACAATAACGCGTCGCCGCCATTCGTTTCACTTGTTTAGGTTCTGTCTTGTCGCCTGTTTCCTTTTATTCGTTCAGTCAGTAATCCTAGTTGTCGGTCGGTCCGTGTATTGAGGTGGTTGAATGAATGTTCTATGGATGTGGGTCAGACCTAACTCGTTTGGTGGATTAGGATCCGAGAGCAGTAAAATACTTGAAGGATAAGGACGACGTCGGATTGCTATATTGCATTTCTGCGTGCCCTTCCTTTTAAGTCGATTGCTAATTCCACCGACCATAAATTGGGGTTCTATGACCTTTGACTCAAATTTTCATTTAACTAATTAGCATAAGCCACTGACATCCGGATCCCATTCAGTGATTTAATGCCACCCGAAGAACCCATGCGTAGATCAAATTTTGTTATCTTTGATTGATTATCGACAGGAACATATTTCCTGTCACGTTTTCTGTCCATATCATCATGATTTGGCGAAATGTGACCAATGGTTCTAGTAATTTTAATCAATTTCGTTTTAATACACTTTCACTAACTAAAAGTGACTGAGGTGGACGAAGGGCAGTAGATTTCATGTGCCTATTTATGGACTTGTGTCTCTCTCCTTTCTCTTGTTTTATTTGCAGTCGACAAACAGACACAGGATAACTTTTGGCCTCCTCGAGACTTTGCATTGTTGATTTAAAGTGTCCTGTTTATACTGCGATTGGAATTCCTCACCTCCTTTTCTTTTTTTAACAGTTCAGTAGAGAATATCCTACGGGAGTTTCCACTGTTGTTGTCTCGCGGATTCGCCTTGATCATGTACGATGGTGCTTTAATCTTTAATCAACCCAAATTACCGCAAGCACACACTACCAATTTAAGGCCATGATTTCCTTTTTTTTAAGAAACAAAATACTGCAACCCTCCACCCACGTGGAGGTCAAAAGAGGAAAGAAGGGGTTGATTCATGATGATCGCCATGCTTATCACCGCCACCACCACCTCCTACCATTTCTTTTCCTTTCTTGATAATCCCATCCTTTTGTGTCTAAAAGTAAACGAGTTTATAGCTTGAACTTGATTTTAACACACTTTGCGTTGACATTGTTGACAGGATAGTGTAAAGTGGAATAAGAGGATAACACCTTTAATGAGGAACCAGAAGCTCCTGCTCATACTTACTTTCTCTCATTAGTTAACTAATTTTCTTAAAAATAAAAGTCCTAATTATCATGATGCATGAACCCTCCTCTTATTTCTTACGGGCAGTGCAGTCTTAGTAAATTCTTGAAATGGAAATGAGGAAATGAAACCTCACAAGTGTAACAGGTGTGAGGTGTGAGAAGAGGCTGAAGGGTCTTAATTGTACATCCTCCTCTAAAAATACGAGCATGAGCATCCCCTTTTTCTACGGACACAGCTAGGCAGGTTTTTGTGTGTGATTCCCTTATTAGTGAGGATGAGGAATTCATCTTCCCATTGTCTCTCGAGTGGCTAAAATGAATTGCATAATAATGGCGACCAGTGGGAATGGAAACAACACACGGGAACAGAACAATTCAATTGAAGAAGAAATGACGACGGTGTATCGTGATTACTACCGTGAGCTCGTCTGCCAGTTACTCTTTTTTGAAAAAGAAACCCTTCGCCTCTGTGCAAAGCTTATGGGGAGGGGGGTTGCTTTTTCAAAAAAAGATCAACTGGCAGCCGAGCTCACGGTACTAGGTTAGCTTATCTTAGGTTTACGATATTCAGCCTAAGCAACAAAAGTCTCGGTACTTGGTTTCCGTGATGTTC